>JAPYZH010000367.1:0-74783 GCA_030523085.1 Meteorus colon
GTTTTGAATAAACTTTGTAGCGATTCGCCAATATCCACACAATCTCAATAACTTAGCGTGTTGATTGATAATAAAAATATATTTAGGAAATATTGATAATTTCATGCTCGTGATCAGTAATCCGAATAAATCGTTCCAATTTTTTTGGCTCTAATTGAATTGATTGAACGATATAAACAAATGTGCTGCTGCACCTCGGTGGTTAAGTAGGGTATTTAGCGGGATTAGATATTGAAAACTGACACTAATCAATAATGATTTCAAATACTTCTGTTGCTCAGAGTTGTAGAGTAAGAGATTACGATAACATATATCATTATTATCATAGGCAGTTTATTTCGTTTCGGAATCGAACTCCTTCTGATATCATCAACCACAGAGTTGACATTGATATTGCGTGAATAATACAATCTCTCATCCTTTCTATTTTTTATTAGGAAAATAGTCATAGAATACTTAAGGCTCTTCAGCATTACTAATTCAATCTAAAATCGTATTATATTCTCTATGACTAATCAAAAAAATTCCAATCTGGGTAATTAAGTATTCCATGGGTCAATCTCAAGAACGGTGATGATGCGGATCTCCATAATCGTTCCGCGCGAGTATCATGTATATCCATTTGAAGAATGATACCATTTGTACGCATTCTGGTCTTTATAATTGCAGCCCCGACAGTTCGTTCAGTAATTGATGTATGAGATAGATCTAACCTATTCAAATCCGTTGCTCTTACAATAAGTCTTATCACACCACTATCCATTATTTTACGAGACCCACTACAGATAAGGACTTTCAGAGTATTAGGTAAATTACCGATCGGTCCATCATCCACTGTATACAAATTTGCCATGTTCAAGATCTCCAACTTGTCTAAGACAGAAAGTGCAGCTATTCCTTCGTTTGTTATACGACTACAGCTATTTATATCCAATACTTTGAGTTGTTTGAATGTTCCGATAGTGGTATTGAAAATAGGGTCTGGCAAATTGTAACAACTTTCCATGTGTAATTGTTCAATGGTTGCCAATGATATATTTTTCAAAAAAACACCAGACAGTTTGTTGCAATTATGTTTACCTCTCAATTTGAGATACTTTAGTTTCAAGTTGTTGCTCAGAAGTTTTGATAATTCGTCCTCTAATGTTATATCGAGTGGTATGAGGACAATTCTTTCCAAATTCATACAATTATCAGCCAGTGTGAGAACTTCCATCTTCGTTGGTAAATGAATTGAATCAATTTCAACATCCCGGAGATTATTACAATATTGTGGTACTGTTTTTAGTAAGCTTTTGAATGTCGTGGAATCAGTTTTATCTTGGCATGATAGGCGGAAGTAAGTGACGTGTTTTCCGCCGTTTTCCAGACTCTGTTTTAGGTCATTGATACATGTTAGCTCGTACAGTCTGTGATCTGGCTGCTTTCCCAATAGGTACCAATTCTTACCCTGACAATCCAACCCTTCCACTGCTTTATATGAATCACAAGAAAGTTCTTTCCATCGTTCGCATACTGTTGAATTTAGAATATGATTATTAGAATCGTTTTCTAATTTTTCTATTTTTTAATAAATTTGGCAGTTTAATTTCAAAATGCAGTAAAAGATGGGTGTTCAATAATTCAATTTCTCGATTGGGATTCTACATTGATTGGCGCATTTTATCAGGAATAAGTTCCATAACAAGAAGAGAATATGACTATGGTTCAGGTTATATGAAGATCTATAGATAATTTCCATGGAAAACATAAATTATTGGCGAAAATAATCATTTGGAATCAATGCATTATTGGAATGACAGGAAATACAATCCACTTCACATTAGAATGAGGAATGTATGAAACAAAAAAATGAATCATTTGAAACTCTGTGCTCAATCAATCTGTACTTAATTTCAAATTTCGCTGTTCAATGAAAATATCCGCAAAAAGCAATAATCATTGAGTTCATTTATAGTAGTTTTGTGCGATTCCGGCTCTGATAATTTGATTTTCTTCATGCTGGCACCATAATCAGAATATATCCTTAGCATTAGCCATAAGATTCGAGAAAGCCGTCAGATATAATTCGACACGTGATGTATCAACAATGCTAATACTGGCACTGTACAGAACATTCCGGTGAATTTGAAAATTGTAAACAAAGAATTTATCTTCGTTGCGATGGATTGCTAACCAACACCTCGAAGGTGTTGATAACTTTTGTTTTCATTTTTTTTCTCTCGCATCGTTGAATTCTTGTCAAACATATTATTCTTCCACGCAAATTGGAGACTTGTCAGAGTCTTTACAATTATGTTCACTGATATTTCATCCTACTATGCGTTGAATTAATGAACAGTATGGGCACAGTGGCGGTTAGTTCAGTCTACAACTATGATTTCATCCTAACCTCACTTTTATATTGTTTTCAATGAACTTTGTAGCAATTCGCCAAGTATCCACATAACCTCAATAATATAGCGTGGTTATTTATGATATAAATATATTCAAGAGAAGTTTATAATTTCATCCTCGTGATAGGTAATCGGAATGAATCTTGTTCCAATTTTTTTCTTACTGTAATTCGATTGATGATTGAACGATACAAACAAATGCGCTGCTACATCTCGGTGGTTCAGTAAGATATTCAGTGGGATTGGCTATCGATAATTGCCACTAATCAATAATAATTTTGAATAATTCTGTTACCCAAAGATGTAGAATAATAGATTACGACAACATATATCATTATTCACACAATTCAGGTTTTCACATTACAAAACTTAGTGCCGTCTCCCCCCTAATATGAAGTCACAATTCTCAACGATTTCGCGCGCATTTTCGCTCAGTTGGTACTGAAGGATATGATACACTGAATTCTCTTGACGTTTACATGCGTATCTAACAACAAAAACCTGTAGTGTTGTCGGTATTGTCAGTGAAGTTCAATTGTTTTTCGGTGTTTCTAAGTTGTTTTTCTAATGTTTCAACAAAACAAATAATAATGGGAGTGACAGTGTAAGTGGGAACAACTATTTATCTGCATTTCAAGCTCAAAATATTCTGTACCGAATATGAACTATCATTTATATCTGTTGAATTGTCATCGAAATAAATTGGAGGTTACTTCAACTCGTAGCACATGTCAAAATAGTGTCTCTGTTTTTCTCCACTATACTATATCATCTATCTACACATATATATATATTAATTTCGATATTTTTTCTTATTCTTCCGATTTTAATTACGCAGATTACAACAATTTCCAATGATGGAAAATCGAACTGGACCACAGACAATCGAATTTCTTACAAAACGTGTTTTAGCACTTGGTGCTATTCAAACTGGACAATTTTTGGTCGACTGCGAAACGTATATGTCTGTGCCGCAATTGGGTAAGTGAATTAATTATTATAATTTAATTGAAATGAAGAAGAGTGGGAATGTGAAAGGGAAATTATTTGGCGAGGATTTAAGAGAAGGATTATGTTTTGTGATTATGAGAATTTCCATTGTCGTTCTCATACTGAACAAATTTTTCGGTAGAAACTCCAGTTCTTCTTTTGTGACTAGTTTGAGAAGATTCATATTCGATTTGATATTAATCAGTTAGGTAATAACAATGAAATAATCTTCATGAGATGCTCTTCCGGGAAAATTATTGTGACCGGTGGATTGCTATGAATTGTATTAGATATGTAGATAATTTTTATTCGGAATCTACAATATGCTAATGAGTTATTGTGATTGTTAAAATTATAGCATGAAGATGAAAGGAAGAATTAGAATTGGCCTTTCATAAATGCATTTTTGATTCGACACTATTAAATGACATTTTGAAATTCTGGACATGACATTTTACATAAATATGAAAAGATTGTTAATAACATTGAAACATTCTACACGTTTATGTCTACGTGTTATGAGTGGGGAAGATATATTGGTCGTTTTAATTAGATTTTATGAAAACGATTTTTGTTTCATTTTGTAATCAATTGAAATATATTTTTAAGATGTGGATGTTGTATGCCAACTTGGAAAATTGATTACAGTCCAGTTTCTCATTCACTATTATTGCTATTAAAATTATTACCTCAAATGAATAATATTATTGTTAGAGAGAAGATCATTATTGTTTATTGCATTGAAGAAAGGCATTTGACTGTGCCACAAAACTATTTTCATCAATCGGTTCATTCACTCAACTATTTCATGCTAACCGCGCCTGTTATTACTTGGATTTCATGATCGTCCACTTCCTGCGTTCTCCGACTATGTTCTCTCTTATTGTTTAATGAATGGAATTCGATTTTTATGTACGAATAATCGTTGAATATTCTTACTTGAAATCGATTTTCCAGTTTGACATTGCTTATTATGTGACACTTTAAATGTGTTATTTTTTCACTGTCGAAAATTTCTGCAGGATGAGGGTAATTATCTTTTAGAGCTGATTTCATAGAACAGTGTTCTATGAGTTGTTCTTGATGTGCTATAATGAGTTGGGATGAATATTCTCGTCAAATGGTTTTGAGTATTTCTTCACATCTTGACTATTCAAATCCACAATTCTTTCATTTTAAATTTGCAAGAATTGAATTACTTTATTTAATTCAATGCAAAATTTTTGAAGATTCCAACCTTTCTAAAATTTTTGGGTTCTTCTCAACAAAACAACTATCATCATATTTCACATTTATCCAAACTCTCTCTCTTAACTCATTCAAAATATTTTATCACCATTTCTATCACGTTTTCTGAGACAATTAGAAAAAATAAATAATCTATATAAAATAATTAAATATTTTTTTTTCGGTAAACACTTTAAAAAACTAACACAATATTTTCTTCAATTATATTTATTTATCTCTCTTTTTCTGTTTCATTATCAAGAGCCATCAAAGTACAATCATACAAATGAAGATATCTATATTTTTATCTTTAAGTACATGAAAAAATTATTAATGCCAATACGAATCAAGAGTTTTGGCTCTTGGTTTTTATTTTCTTTTATCATTCACAATATTTAATTCGCTCTATACATACATTTATTTATACTTATTAATATTTATACTTATGTATAAATTTAGCGTCATTAATCGTTTTTCATTCACACCTATAGACCGGCGGCACTACTTATTGTTTTGTGCTACATTTTTTAAAGTTTTCGAGTTTACTGATGTCTATTTAAATATTAATTTAATGATCGATACTCTTCTTCATTGTCCATTTTTACCTGTCCTACCTTTGATTATATAATCAAATGAGAACACAATTGTAGATTCTCTCTATTTTTTTCTTCTTATTTTTCCGAGTGAAAGAGAAAATTGAGATGGTCAGTGAATAATTTTAAAACAATTGCGATAGTTTATGTTCATCTTTTCGCGTCGTACTGTTGCTCTTACTAATTAATCGCTGAATAAATTAATTCGTCATATAATTCACTACGAAAATACAAATTACATTTGTGTATATAATGTTTTTTTTTATTTGCTATATAAAAGTCGATGCGTCATTACAAAAATATTAAAACTAGTAAGCGAAGCTAGATTTTGACATTTATTCATTCATTGATATTTATTTATTCGATAGTTTTATTTTGGAAAATATGATTTCATCATTTTTGTTTAAAGTTTTTGTTATTAATTGTTGATGCATTTATTTATTTATTTATTTTCTATGAGAGACGATGTGTTTTCGTTATTTTTATTTTAGATGATATAATTCTTTCTTTCTGTCATTTTCTGCATTATTTATATTTATTTATTGAATTTATTGTCGATTACATGCGACGATTAATTGAGACTATGAAAATTTGTTTCATTATCGTCATTTTTTTTTACTTACTATTCTGAAGTGCATACATAACTAAGCATCAGAAAATTGTTTTACTACTATTTGAAAGTTCAGAAAAGATCAATTGATTATTGTCAGTGTGTGAGACGCGAAGGAATATTGCAGTTTGTTGTTATTTCTTTTTTTTTTGTCATTTATAATAATTATTATTGTACAATGAAATTGATTTTTTGTTCAATTAAAAAAAATATGTGGAGCATAAGAAGCCAAAATAAAGTTGGTTCAGCTCTAGTCATATTGAAAATTTTGTTGTTGTTCTACGTATGTGATAATTTTTTTTTTTGATTCTCATTTTTCGTGAGAGATCATTTTGACGAGAGATTGTTATTTGGAAATTTTCAATTCACAAAAGTGCATAATGCAGATTTTCAATGGGATTTTTTTCTTCATTTTCCTTCATAATTTGTCTTTTATTGTTCTATTTTATTTATATTTGTCTCAATGAAGTCATTCATTGCTTCAATTTTTTCTAATAATTGGCAACGAAATTAATTTTATGTCGTCGAGAATGGACGCAATGTCAAAATATTCATGTCGATGTTTAGAAAGAGGAACGAATAATTTCAAAGAGAAGAAGTGACTGGTTTTTAAACTCGTCATTTCAGTTAGTAATTCAATGAAGAAAATTAAAGAACTTTTTTTTTCTATCGTTATATTTTCGTTCACTCATTTCTTCTTTGCTCAGCACAAAATTTATTCATCGTTTCACGACACGTCATACATAAGTTAATTTATCTTCTCTCATACGTATTTATATATATTTATATATTTTTTTTTAATAATTTTGGCGTCCAAGCCCTTGAGCATTGCATATGGAAAGAATATTTTTTCGTTTTGCTTTTGATAATATGGTAAATATAATTATAATCGTAATACAAATATCAAAAACGATTCGACTCCACAATAACTTCAAGGTAAATTTTCAAGTTCTAATTCACCACAAAATTAATTAATTTCATTAATCCATTTCAACAATTATTTGGATTAAACAATTGAAAATAACAATAAATTACAAATTCTTTTGCTTTTCATATCATTTTTCATCTTCTTTAAGTACATGTCATCTAACATCTAAATTTCATTCAATCTACAAAGAGTTCAATTGAGCCTTTAATTGAATAGAAAAAAAACAAAAATACTAATAGAAAAGAAGATGAAAATTTAAATCCATCTTTAGATATAATTTAGAAGTTTCAAATTCCTTTCACGTTTTCTTCTTCAACTTTAAATTACAATTTTTAATTAAAAACGATCACAGTTCAAAATATGTTTCGCTACAATAAGCGAAGAAAAAGAAGAAAACGGAATAATCAAAGAATAATTATAGAAATTATTTCAATATTTAATATTCGTAATTAATGGCAGTCAAACACTATTATTTCAATAAATATTCCATATGAAGAGCCACAAGAGAAAGAATGAAGAATAGATAAGAATAACAATAATGATGACAATAATAATAATAATACGGAATATCAAAAGATTTAACTCCCACGATGGGATTCATGTTCTTTTTTCTGGTATACATTTTAAATGCCTAAATAAATATTTTTGTTTATAATTAATTAGCAGACAAATGTACAGTATTAACATCTAATATATATGAAATATAATATTATATATATATGTATGTATAATATACATATACATATTTATTGAGTCATCATATTTATTTTGTTCTATTATATAAATATTCTAGAAATGGATATTGTCAATTTTTTTTTTTAATTTTTGTGGATGTATAAATTAATTTTGTGCTGTGTCCTTTATTTTTTCTTTTCGTTTTGTTATTATTGGAAGAGAATAAAGCACTGAATTAATTTACTCATCTGATATTTATGGTTTTTCTCTCGTTTTGTTATGTTTAGATTTAGTTTTTTAAGTCGATCGGCCACCTCCTCGCAAACTGACACGTGACATAATTGAATACATTGAGTTTCTAAAACTCTCTCTATTGAGTCCCACATTAATCAAATATTTGTTTATTGTTAATCTATTTGTAATTTAATTTCATAAATTTTCTTTTTATCTCAATAGTAAGTTTGTCAATAATTCATAAATATTTATATTGTCGTGTTATTTGTCCTCATTCTCTTCAGATTTTCGTGTTTTTTTCTTTTTTTCTCTTGTAATTTGTATTGTTCCATTTTCACGATTTTCTTTTTTCTTCATTTGTTTCTTGTTTCTTGTAAGGAAGACACAATGTTTGGAAGTTCTGCCTCTGTTTAATTTGTTTAGTTTTTCGCATGAAAATTGTCGAGAAAAAAAAATATTTTATTACATTTATTCGTATAAGCATAATTATATTTATTATTATCATATTCTTTTTTCCTTTTGTTAATCTCAATTTTTTTTTTCTCGTCCATTTCTTCATATTTAGATTGTTATTTATATATTTTCGTCCACGCCGTCGCTTCTATTTATTACCAAAAATAATTATGGACGTAATTGCGACGGTGTATTTTGAAATGATTTAAACGACCAGCGTTCACAAGTAAGAAACAAAAGAAAAGAGAAAATAGAGAAAGAAAATAGCTATTATTATTAAATTTATTCGATTTAAAATTATCAAAATGTAAATTTTCTGATCATCACAAATAGCACGTTTTGTAATAAATCAATGCAACTGTATCTCTACCATAAATTCGATATTCACGTTCGTAGTGCACTTTACCCGGTATAAATTTTTCCCTCGGCATATTGCGATCCAATCGCGACAAACTACGATACAATTTTAAATAATTATAATCTCTATCGCCTTCATCCTGTTCATATCTACGTCTAAAACGTTCTAAAATTGATTCTTCCTCACCAGCATCGCAACTACCACCACCACCACCACCCTCTACACTTAATAAATTCGCTGGTATATTAAATGTCGTGTCACGTTCTAGCATTATATCAATATCTAAATCCGTTAAATCATCCATACTTCGCATAAAACGCCTTGGTACTCTGTCATACAATTGTCTACCATCAAAATTACCATTTCTCAACATTTCTATTTCATTTTGACGTCTTTGACGTCTCTCAATCCGTTTTATTTGTCGTCGAGATTCAATTTGAGCATGAACACTTTGATGATGATGATGGTGGTGATGATGATAATTATCAATTATTGTTGAATCAACAAAGCAATTCATGTTATTGTGATTTGACAATTCATTTGAATTACTCCATGAATTAATTGCTATTGATTCAACATTAGTTTCTTGATAGGTATTGAAAGTCTTCAAGTTGAAATTTTCATTTGCTCTTGTTGTTTGTGTTCGTAGAAAAAACTTTCTTTTTGACAAATAATTACCAATATTACGACTTATACGTCCAGTTTTTTCAACAAATATGCCACAGTTATTTGCCAATGAATTGAGAGTTAATTTACATCTATGATTTTTATTCATTCTTAATCCGTTGGTAAATGATCGGAAAAATTTTGGCATTGCTGTTGGATTATTGTTGATATTGTCAATATTATTAATATTATTATTATTATAAATATCATTTTGATTATGTTGATTTGGATATGCACCACTTGGCAATGGTTTATTTGTTTTTTCGAAATTTTGTAACCCCCCAGTGAGGGTGGCCTTGTACTACCGTTGCTGAGCATAATCTGGATTCATCTCGTCTAATTGTTTTCCTTTTGTTTCTGGTACGCAACAGACAACAAAACATAAACCGCACACTGCGACTGCTGCGTAGAACCAAAATGCACCGTGAAGTCCAAGAATCTGAAATTGAATTTTGAATGAATGAATGAATGAATGAATGACAATGAAGATTTGACGTGAATGTTTGTCGTGATTTTTTTATTCTTCATCCAACTTTCTTTTCTAATCTATCGATATCATCTTTTTTCCCGTGTTGAATCTTTCTGTTAGCTGTTGAGATTTATTAAAACTTAAATGGAAAGTTCTAGTCATGTTCAAAAATAGAGGAAACTGAGATGGTGGGTGAATTTATGATGAATTGAAAGTTGAGAGATAGAAGAAAACAGTCAGAGAATAGTTATCGAATCAGGTTAAAGAAGATCATTTGACATGAATTCGATTGGATTAATTATTGGATTTTGAGTTAGTTCAATCAGAATGGTGAAATGAAATTGGAAAAATTAATTGACATTTTTGCTGTATTCAATTTCAGTTTTGTGGTTATTGTAGATAAATCACAATCAAACAGTTTCTATTGAAGTTCTCCTTTCTTTATTCAGAATACAAAACAGACTCCGGTTGTTTTGCCAATGTGGTCAGAACCGCACGAAATTTTGGGAATAGATGTAAATTAATTTTAGAGTTCAAAATTGCAGGGAAAAATATAATAAAACATTCAATAACACAATAATATTACATGACTAGTTATAATGTCACAACAATAAGAGAATTCAATCAAAATTATCGCAAATCCCAGAAATGTTATGTAACAACAGGGAGAAGTAAGCGATGTAGGAAGAACGAGCAAAGAGAATTAGTTGAACAATATTATATCAGCATGTAGTGAAGAACTTTCCTAAAGCAAAATGTGGAGATTATTATAAATTGAATATTTCCACAGTTTGCACAAGAATGATTGTGTAACTTTATCAAAGGGTTAATGCAAAACTAACAATAATTTACGAAACGATGGAGATTGAATTAATTCAAATATTACATGATTTAGAACCAGTTGTGGATGAACTGAATTATTTGATTTACGTATGGGTATTTCATGAATTTATTCAAGTGTTTCTTCATTCAGTAGATAGTTTGCTATATTCAAATTTTCCAATATTCTGAAATGTGAATTCACAAATGTTTTTGTTATGAAATGCCAAAAGTTTTGTGATTTCAAGTGCTTACACATCACGATCTAGTCTAGAGATAAAAATACAAGAAACATTTTTATATCTTTGACTAAGTATTTATCAAAGTAATACTCTTCACTAAATCCAAATATTTACAATTTAGGGTTTTCTTATCTCAGTTAGTGGAGACTCAAATATTTCATCAACAATTTCTCATTGAATAAAATCAAAAAGAAGAAACGTTTCAATTTCTTTATTTTTGTGTATAGAAATTTAGTCAATAAAATTTTACTTGCCTGTTGAAAATCCATGAACAGTTTTATGCCAAAAAATGCGCAAAAGTAGCTGAAACTTGTGCTGATACTGGAACCAAGGCCACGATATTCAAGTGGAAATAGCTCACCAATCAATAGCCAAGAAATTGGCGATATTCCAAGCGCAAGGGCAGTGGTGAATACCAATACACATAGCAATGGTATCCAATCGTGTTGGCCCATTGATTGTGTTGTTGAATTTTCAATTATATTTTGTGACATCGAATTGTAATATGCATAACTGCCAAAACCAGCCAATGCAAGTGACATAAATACTGTACTTGCAATTAATAATGGCAAACGTCCGACAATGTCAATAAGAAATCCTGAAATTTTTAGATAGAAAAATTAGAAACGAAATTCAATTTTTCATTTAAAATTAAATTTTCAAAATGTCTAAATTCTATTTGAATAATCATTCAGTGATTTATATTGTCGTTTATTTTTTATTTGAGGGTAGGGAAGTAAAAATAATTGTTTATGGTGTTATTGTTGCTATTCGCATTATTATTGTTTGTTTTTATTTTACCTGACAATAATGATGCAAGAAGTTGAACAAATCCTATAGCAATTGTCGCACCATGTGGGCTAACACCACCTAATGTTTGTCGAAATACCATTACTGCATAATATATAAATGCATTTGCACCAGAAAATCTTTGAAAAAACATTAATCCACATGTAATCGCTATCGGTTTGTAGAGTCTCGGTGTGAATAAACTATTTCGAAATGTTAATTCGTATTGTTTTGCTCTTGAAGCCAGGACATTAGTTTTGATTACCTGCGATGAACAAAAAGAAGAGAAATAAAAGAAAAATATCAATGAAAAATATTAATTCATTCAGTCATCAGCTTTTTCATATCAAAATTAAGAGAAGTAGGAAAACAGTCACAAAATGCGACAAATACAATTAAAAATGAAGAAATAATTGAAGGGGAAAAAAATGATTGTCTTTCTTATTAAATAAAATTTTTAGCATGAATAATCCAATTACGAAAATACTTTATAACTTAACAATTATTATCTTCATTTTTAACAGAAATAAAAGTAGCAAACCAAAATCATCTTTTCTTTTCTATTATTTCTTTTATCAAACTCACTTGTAATTCTTGTCGAATATCCACATGTTCACCACGTAACCACTTTAAACTACCAGCAGCTTCTTCATCTCTACCATTTAATACAAGATATGATGGCGTTTCAGGTATAAATAATGTACCAATAAAGAGCATTGCCGGTGCAATTGCAACAACAATTGCGCTCTGACGCCAATTTAGATATGTACCAGCAATATAAGAAAATAAAACGCCCACATGGCTAACGACCTTCAGCATTGCTGATAGGCAGCCCCTGATTCCTGGCATTGATATTTCAGATATATAAACCTGTAACAACGACAAAAAAATAGAATAAACAAAGGAAAAAAACGTAATGACAAGAAACGAATGAAATAAAATAAATTCTATTGATAAATTTGATAAATTAATATTTACCTGGGCAACCATTGTTATTATTGCACAACACAGACCGCCAAGAAAACTCGTGGTAAAAACAAGCTCCACGCATGGTGCAATACCAGTTAATATCCATACTGCCGCTAACGGCAATGATGTGAGTCTTAATGCCAATCTTCTACCCCGTCGCATTATCCAATCGCCAATCATGGCGCCAAACCATGCACCCAACATTGAGAGCGATGCCACCCACGAGACTTCTTGCTTCGACACTGAAAACGCCCACCTGACAAATATAGAAAATAACAAATAAAATAAATCATCATAATCTTTTTTTTTTTTAGCTAGTAGCCATTGTTCTGTTTGTGCGATTATTTCTGATTTGTTTTGTTTGGTGTTTGTTGCTTCTTGCTTTTGCTCTCTTCTTCGTTCTTTATGGGTTATTTTTTTTTTTTCTTCGTGACTTACCATGTTTCATTGCCTGTTGATTGATATAAATGTGGTTGACTGTCGAGGATAGAGTCAACGGCTGGTGATGTGTAGCCTTTGGCCAATCCACATGATAATGTGCCCATTGAGAGTGCCAGAGTCGCGAGCACCTGAATTTTATTAGAAAGAGAGAATGATTGAGTGAGGACAATTGTTTTTAGTTTTGTAATTGTTGGAAGGTTTTGCAGTTTCTTCTTCTTGACAGAATTGATGGGGAATTTTTTTCGGCTGTAATTCTTCAAATTTTCATTTGTTTAGGAAGTTTTTATTATGTGGATTTATGAAAGATGAAAGTTTTAAATTAGTGATTTGTTATTTTATTTTTCACTGACTATTAAAGCTCACATTAAAATGAATTCTCTTCAAAAAACGAAACGAATATAAACGACTTTACCTTCTTATAAACAGAAAAATAACGAAAATCATAATCGAACTCCAATTGCTCTTCTTTTTAAATTCTGTATCTTCATTGCCAACATAATTCTCACCATAAAAATTCAATACAAAAAATGTCTAGAGAAACTGTCCTGTTGTGAATTAAAACCCCATTAAGACACTCTGGAACTCGCAATGAAATATTGAAACATTCAAACTCGCCATTAATATTAATCAACATTTTCATCATATACATTCAAACATATATTTTTATCCATCATTATTTTTACCATTCATTTATTTATTTTTATTTTCTTACATAAAAGGAAGAAGCCAACAATGAATGTGTGTTATACCTGTGCATTGTCCTGTACAGTTGGCCCAGCACTGGGCCACACACATTGTCATGAGAGTTGAGCCGTGATAGTTCATACAATTTCTATGTGTGTGTGTGTGTGTGTATGTGTGTTCGAGAATGCATGTGCATCATTGCAATGCTCGTTTCTCGCGTTCTATAGAGCACTAAAATCTCTATCTCCTTTTTCCCTCCTCGCGCACACTCAATCTCTCACTTTTGCATTTGTTCGCATATATGTGAACAGAGTTTCCGTCATATATGTATTTAAATGTCGCTTATGCGGCACTGCGGACCGACATTTCACTGCTCAATTTTTTTTTTACTTTAGGATAATAAAGTGTGGGAGAGTGAGATCTTCCCATATCTTGTGAACGTGCATGAATTTTTATTGAATTTTTAAATATGAAAATTTATATTGGTGTAATTTTTTGTTTATTTTTTATGCAAAGTTCATTCACGTAAAGCGGAGTGTAAAAAATTTGTATCGAAAATTGATTTTATTACACTGTTTTGAATTGAATTTTGAAAATATAAAACAAATTATTGTCCGATAAAAAAATTAGTTTAATTAATGCAACTGATATTTCTCAAGCGCTTAATTTACTTATTCTTGCTTCATTCCGCAATTTTTTTGTTTTTGTTCATTCAATTCTTTGTATTATTTTCTCTTTTAATTCTGGTTGTATTGGTAAGTAATGTATAAAGCATGTGTCGCCAGCACCTGTTGTAAATCCCGTCTATATTTCACATTAATCCTTCAATACCCTCACCCTGTCTCTATTGCATATTCTCTTTTTATTTCCTCGTTTCTCTGTTGGTTTACATCCATGGTTTATTGTATATGTGTATAACTAACTCGCTGTAGTATACACAATGCACTTCGTGTGACCTGAGTATACACTCGATGTCATACACATATGTGAACTCACATGCAGTATTAACAAACAAACAAAAAGAAAAAATGATAAACTGATAAATGAAAAAAAAAAAATTTCATTCAATTTCATCTCCTATCAATTTTTCTCATTCAATCTATTGATGATAACGTTGGGAATGTAAAACTGAATGACAATTTTATAAGCTTCAATATCACGACTTATTTAGTGAGAAGAATGAAAACGAAAAATTTATAACAATAATGAACTGAAGAAAAAATGACATTTTTTATCAACTATATCTACTTTTTTTTCTTTGAATTTTCATTTTATGTGGAAGGATTATGGTAATGTAGAGGGAAGTAAAAGTGCGGTGTAATTACGAGTTGGTTGGAGAGATGAAAGGAAGATGGAAAGAAAAAAAATATTGAAGAGGAAGGGTGAGAATAACGTTTTCACTTATACACAGAGGCAATAGCCGAGCGACCACTCAATTAACTCGACGTAGAAGCCGTCGTTTGCATTTCGATATGGCCTAGAGCCAGGGAATGGTAGAGAAAAGAGAATCGATGAGAAATAGGTAAGAGAATGATGATGGTAATGATGATGATGATGATGATGGTAGAACTACTCTCAGGGTAAAGTTTGAACGTGATTGAGTTCGATGAGAATTTCGTAGCTATTCGACACACATCCACACTGTAGAGGAATAGGGAAGAGCTTCATAGACATATATTTGTATGTATATATTTTCTATATATAATATAGATAGGTGGATAGATGTATATTTGTAAAAGAGGGCGAGAGAGAAATGGAGAGAACGAAACTGGGCCACTTCAGATTTCCAAACTACATTTCCAGACCTTTGCTATCAAGACAGGATATTCTACTTCCTTTGGTGTGGAATTGGGAAAAGGGAAATGAGAGAGGAGTGTGGAGAAATTGATAGATATAAAGGAATGCAATATATAATGGTAGTGGGTTTTTTTTTGTGTTTGATAGATACTGTTATGAAATTAATTTTTTGATATTATGAAAGTTATTTGGGTTGTGTTTTAATCTCTGTTATTAATTTTGTGGTTGTGGTTTTTATTAGAAGGGAAGGGAAAATTATTTAGCTGAAAAATTATCAATCAGTTGGAGTTTGGACAATATTGAGTGGTGATATTCAAAATCAAATTACATTTTAGTAAATTTAGTAATTTACTGTTTTAGAAATTTGTAAAAAATATGGAATTGATATAAAATTATCGGATATGAATTTTAATAATAGACAATTTTTTGAAAATATTAGACAATTCGAGAGAATCGTTTGAAATAATTTTTGTTTTATAATGAAAATTATTCAACACTTTTATGGTGGTGCCAAAAATTTTGAATTATAGTCTTCACTATTTTATTTTTAAGCTGATCATGATTTTCATTTATAATTGAACGATTAGTTAATGTAAAAATAAACGTTTCTATACCTGAGACAGGTGCTGCGGTTTTGTTGCAGTTGACGTCATATGAACGACTGACGCTCGTGGCATCCTGAATCCGTTCTCTTCCGGTACTGTTGTCACCTGAAATGATATCATAAAAAACAAAAATATTTAGATCTGAATTATGGAAAGATAATCCAATTATCTTTATTGCATTTAATCCAGATTTAATTAACTGGCATTAATTGTGACTTGATAATAATTCAGGGATTATTATACTGAGTTTGAACAATCCAAAAATATTTCTAGATTAGATAAGCTGAATAATGAACAATGAACTATGAACTGCAATTGATATGAAAGAATTTGGAAAAAATATAAAACATTTATTCTAAGAAAAAAATGTTAAGTTTTTAACTTGATTTTAAATGTTATATTTCTTTTCCAAGCAAACACAATCAGTGCAAATAATTTACAAATAGTATTTGCTTTGACTAAAATTTTATCTTGGTATAACCTTCATGAAGAAATGAAGAAATTTCAGTATACACTTAGCAATTTTCCGCATGAGGTTGGTAACTATCCATTATCCTCTCATCGTAGTTTTACTTTGAGATCGACTTTGTATTTTTAACCCAGATATTCGGATTTTATTTAATAAACTGAAGCATCTCTCCATTTTTTCTTCTTCTTTTCGTGAAATTAGATGGCTCTTGAGTATTCTCTGCGTATAATAGTGAACTAACATTGAAGAGGTTGCGGCGTTAGGTAAAAGTAATGAAAAAAATTGGGAATAATTATTTTTTGATGGACTATTTCATCAGAAATGTCAACTTAATATGTAATTGACTCATTTTGTTTTATAATAAATGAACGAATAATGTCAACAGTAGTGAAATTGATTATGCTGGACAGTGATATTTCATCATAATTTTGAAGTTTTTTCTAATTCAGTTAGAAAGCTACATACAAAGCACAATGTAATATAAATTATTGAGTTATTTTATTGTGATATGATATTTCATAATAAATTTTTGTCTATGAAAAAACATGCATGAAAGAGGGAAAACAAAAGATGGACCAAAATTAAAGTTATAAGAAATTATTGACATTTTCAGTTGCATATTTTCGAAGCGTTCTTGCGAATATGTGTTTGACATATTAAATTAAAATTCCAAGCAACTGTATGGGTATATCGATTTGTTTGAGACAAAGGATAGACTAGTTTGGGCAAATCCGGAATTTTGATAAAATATTCTTTTCAAACAGACTGAATTGTTTAAAATCAAAACCTTGGAAACAAAATATTTAACTAGCACTTATTTCAACACATAAAAAATTTGTTTTGTACCATGATTAGTTTATCACATTCATTATATGCTGGACTGTTGTAGTATATAACACCAAAAAATTAAAGTGTTTCTAGCAATAATGTGTGAATTTTATTTTCTTGAGAATAGAACTACTTCGAACAAGATATGGATGAGAATTAGAGAGTACAGATACAACTTTTAGAGACTAAGTTAAATTTATGAAGGTAGGGAGAATGGAAAATGAGTAGGGAAATGAAAGAACTTATTGGATAATTGACGAAGAGTAGGGAAAAATGCAGAAATGTGCAAAAGTAAATAGCGGTTCTTTTTGTTAGGTTAGGAGAGGGCAGAGAAAGGGCATCTTAGACGAGGACCCTTTTTTTTTATAGTTATGGTGTTGAGAATTCTGGTTACGATTAGGACGAGAAAAACCGAAATTTATTATTATGATGGGAAAAACCTTATGTACAATTATGTGTGGAAAGCCCAATTTTTTTGTGGTCATTAGATAAAGTATTGGAAAGGGTATGGGACATCATAAACTTTTTTCGAGGGATCAACGCATTTAAGCTTAAACAAATGTTGGCATGGAAGAGACCCTTAGCAGCTACAGACAAACGTAAATATAATAGAAAAGGAAAACGTTGATATAAAAATAGTCTAATCTTAGGACATTCATAAATTTGAATGAATTATATTAGAGTTAGGGTGTTAGAATAAATTAAAATTGTTTCTCTTTTCAATGATTTGTAACGAAGAAAATAAAACTTTCTTTCAAATTTAAAGTTTTAAGTATAGAATCTGTCATTGAACACCAGAATTTTTCTATACTGTCATTGTCTCTTGAAAGTATCAACGATGCGATAAAGAGAATTAAAACTGATTATTCATGGCAAAAAGAGATAACAAAAAAAAGATTACAATAGAGAAATTTGAGGGAAAATAGAGAGTGGCACAGTTGTCCTGAACTATCATGTCACTTTATTGCATTCTGTACGAGGTTTTATAGACATTTTTATTAAACAAAATGTCCTCTGCGTGGCCATTTTGTGGACAATTACAATATCTCTTCCTCGTTCACCCACACTACATCATTCCCTCTCACGTTCTCTCCTCCTCTAACCTCTAACCTGTTGTGTTTGTATTATTCCGTTATGGTAGTTTCGCAATGCGTACATGACCAAGTTTATGTGAATCGTTTGGATTTTAACGATTGAATTTGATTTGTCATTTTATGATCAAATCTACAGTGACGTAGGTGACGGAGCTTGTGAATATTCTCGGCAAAATGATAATAACCAACTGGCGAATCAATTTGCATTTTTATTTACATTTTTGTAATGAAGAAAAATTCTAAAGGATAAAAATGGATTTTTAGTTTATTTTATGTGAACATGGACATTTTCAATGTCTATAAATTTTTCTTTTTTCTTCTTGAAGGTGTTGCCAGTTGAGTAATACTTTTATAATAATTTATGTAATTTATGATGAATGATAATATTATTGATGTTTTTAGGAAGAAAAGATTTTTCTTTATGGCTTGAGAAAATGACAACACGTAATATTATTATAATGAAAGAGAAAATACTTGAAAAATCCAATTAATAACGAAATAATGAACACGAATTTTATTTTACTCTAATTGTTTAAAAATATCAATTGATAGACCAATAACATTTGACTTCACAAAGTATTAACCGGAAAAAAAAAAAATAGGATAGTTTGAGAAACCTGAAATGAAAATGTAAATTTCTTCCAAAAACTTTCATTAACATTATTATTCTTGTGCTGCAAAATTTCACTGCCACGATGAAAGATTTAATAAAAAGATGGCGGCAGTAGTACACAAACACGAACATACACAAAATCACCAAAGAATTATACATAGCGAGCCGGGGGAATAAATGTAGGAGTTAATTGCAGATTCATGAGAGATAGTACAACCATTCTCACCCTTCTCCTCCTTTCACCATTCGTGATTTTCACTGGATTCAAATTCTCTCTCTTTCACTACATACATTGTGCGATGTTCACTCGCCCCTTTCGCACGATCGTGCAACCCATCTTTCACCATTATCGTTGAATGTGTGTAGAATATAACTGAGTGTGAGAGATATTGCTCGGAATAAAAGAGAGAAAAAAAATGAGGAAAAGAAGATAGTGAATTAGGAATGATCGAGCGGGAGGGCGGACGAAAGGAATGAGAATTATAGAACCTGCTGCCCTGAATGTCAGGTATATTTACCCTGTTTGATGTATGATGTTAGCTACGTGCTTGACTAATGGATGCAATTGCTGTTGCTTATGCAAGGCAACGCAATTACTAACAGCGATATGTATGTGTTTTACTGGATGTATGTTGACGTGTGCTGTTCGTCGTTATGATAATACCAATGAGGTTGGTGATGATGATGGTTATGGTGGTGATGATGACGATGATGATGATGATGGGGGAAAGAAGTTTCATATGGAAAACTCTTTCTGTAGCATTATTTATTATTATTCTCGTTTTTTTGTCGGTTGAAAATCATATGCAGTGAAATTTTTATTGATTTAAAGAGAGATTAAAGTTTTTATATTGTGGCTTTTTCTTATCTCATGTTAGTGCGATTATGAAGAAATGAATGAAAGAATTATAGAAGATATTTGTGTGGAAGAAGAGATGGAATTGTAGATGGAAAATTGATGTTGATGGTTCAGTGATGGGATTATTAATTTTTTATACTCGGATTTCTATCGGAAGATGAAAGAAGGAAAATTGATACAGAATCTAAGAATAATTAAATGTTAATTGTAATTGTTGTTGCAAATATGATGACGATTAATTCGGTGTAAAATGTAGGATCTGAGTGGATAAATAATTTTGTACGACTTTGATTGACAATTTTAGGTATAAAAGAATTTTTTTTTTAAATTCACATTGGAAACAAAATTCAACCATCCTAAATTCATCTACTATTATTCGATGTCTATGAATAAATAATTGGGGATAATTATAATGTTTATTGCATTGTGTATAATTATCGAAGAAGATCAGGAAAAAAAATGAACTGAAAGATCTAGTGAACTTTGAAGTTGCGAAAAAAATGTGTCAGGAACAAAAACAACAAAGAATAAATTCTAGTAAACACGAAATATCAATATCAAATTGCAGAATATTTTATCAGCACGAATGCTCTTACACATATTCGGGTCAAGTGTCTATGAATATCCCGTATCCAGCTGTTGTCGTGGTCATTCTATTCGTCGCGATTCCGGATGAATTCACAAGCAAACGATTCCTCTACGTCCGGCTTATCGTCACCAACATCTCTCCCATTTTACTGTTTTTTTTATTCATCCTCCATTCTCTTCCTTCCCTACTTCATATTATAAATAAAGTCTCAACACCAACATCATTCTCTTTCTCAAACTGAAATGTATCCAAAATACTTTTCACAAACAAAACAAAAAAGCCCCAAAACAAATGGATGAAAATGAAAAATAAAAATCTACGATAAACATAATGTTCATTTCGCGAGATTATCAAAGTGAAACAAAAGAGGAAAAGCATACTCGAGGAAAATAATTCTCTATGTGTCTTTCATAACTGGAGGGAAACTCTCGCAAACTATCAGTCGTTTCAACGAGGAAGTTTCGAAGGCAATGGAGGATAATGACCCTACATAACATCTCGATCCCTTTCCTTTCCGTTTTCTACTTTACACCCTAAAACTACCTTGAATTATTTCCCTCTATTTCAAATCCTTTACAAAAAAAAAGAGGAAGAAAAAAATCGACGAAAGGGAAGAAAAATGTTTTTCTTTCTATATTTTTCTTTATGCTCATGAAATAGGAATTTCACGATTGTTTATTTTCATCAGTATACGTCATGCCAGTGGATGCTCTTGACGCTTCCACTTCCTCTTTGTACTGCAGAGCCCTCTTATATTTGATTTCCTCTCTTGTACAGGGTGTTCTCTATACACATATGAATTGGAACGTCAATGACCAGTGCTGCAATGATGATCCTGAACACTCGAATGTGCCTCGCAAGAGGTTGCTGGTATATGTGATACTTGGATTGATGCTGATGGCTATTATGATGTGTATGTTTAGTTTGGTATATAAGTGGTATGCATTCAATCAAATTGACTTGATTAATTTTGGTATCTCGATTGAATTCAATTAATGTCATGTTCATGTGTCAATTCAATTTTTTTCTCTGTGAATATATAGCCGAATATCATTTTAATATTCATTGTTGGAAGGTTGAGGGGAAATATCAATTTTATTAAAGATGAATAAATGAGAAATCAAATGGTTGATACGAAATTAAAGTTTTAGCCACTCAGATAGTCTAAGTGGACTTGGCTGGTGATATTTTCTTCTAATAATAGCAATATTTCCTATATCAAATTGAATGATATTAATTATTGCTATTGTTGACAAACTAATTGACTGAGTGGAGAGTTCATTTATATTTAATGACTATTTTTGATGATGAATGAATCGATTGTATTTAGTTAAGAGATTTTTTTGACATTTACATGTCACATGAAATGATGGCAAACTTGTCTGATATCGTCCAGTTGATGAAATTGATTCTTTAATATTGAAACTCTGTAACGTTTATCAGATGAAAGTTATTGGGAGTATTGGAATTCATTGGGTTGAATCATTGCAAGTGTCATGGCTTTTTAAAAATATTATCTCATCTGATGGTGTTATTAGTGAATGATGGAATTCATATAGAATTGAATTTTAATACGAAAGTTTGCGTCAGGATTGAATCGACAGAACGTTGTTAAATGCAGAACGTTAAAGTAGTAAAATGTCTAGAAGGTAAAGATTTCAATTTTTTTTCTTTTTCATTCCCTTGGTCATGGACATCTGGATTTATGGAAGGGCTCTATATTCGACTCCTTTCCTTTCTCAGTCGCAATATGTTATGACTTGTAGCTGTCAACACTTTAGCTTCTGACTGGCTTTCGTCAGAATAAGTCCTTGCCAAGGTTCTTTGCCTGGAAGGGAATTCGGCAGAAGCATGAGGTGTCCATATGTCTCTTGTCCTCGTAGTTATTTCAACCCTATTAGCATTGTGTCGTATTATCTTTGATCGTTGTGGACCGACTATGAGTGTGTTGCAACGACAAATTTTCATTAGGGAAAAACATGGGGAATTATTAGAAAATTACTATCAAACTGTCGTTGAAGAGACCTAACTTGTTGAAAAAATTATATTCCAAACTTTTGTGGTTTAGATATTTTTGCAATATTCATTTTCAGTAAAAGATGTTGGAGCAGTGGATCCATAACGATTTTACTCATAAAGAAATGTCAATTGACAGTTCTCATAGAGTTCAACATTAATGTCAGAACAAATTGCAAAAAATTGACATGTATTGAACTGTCAAAGAAAAAACAAGAATTAGATTCTTTCCAGCATTGTAAAAATTTGATCGTCGTTTATTGTCGTAGCGATAAAATACCCCGACTTTCATCACTCACCTCAAACACTTTTCCACAATTTACCAAGTGGTCTAATTTATCCAACCTCACTCTATACCATTCTCAAACATGAACTTGTTTTCTCCATTCATGAAATTGAACTATCATTGTAGAACCATGTGGAAAAACTATGATTCTTCTAAAATCCCTAAAAGTTTATGAATTTATTTTTATTCAGTTTTCATTGCTGTGTTTTGTTTCTTTTTCTACAATAGTCTGTTTCTATTATTACTGTGGAAATAAATCGAGGGGGTTGTAATAAGTGAGTCGAATCACTCGACACAGCTTATGTATATACGAGAGAGTGAGAGAAACAAGGCAACACTCGTATTCGCCTTGGCTCAACTCGTTTGTTGGATTAACTTCGTCACATCAGGGGATATATATTTAGATTTACATGCGTTCAAGTACTCACTTTTTTTTTATTCTCATTCGTTTTACTCCTTTTTTTTTTCTTTTATTCATCTTTATTACTTCGTTTTTCCGTTGTACGATTTGGCTTTGGGGACTCTTGAATCACTTCCAAACGATGTGAGGAAATAAATCATCAGGCAAATGATGAATGGCGAAACATTTTTGTCACACTTGGCGGATCAACTTTCAAGAAATGAACTTTGATATCGTTTGCTTTTTTTCTTTTTTTCAATGTTATTTTTCTTTTCATTGTTATTCTATTTTTCATATTTTTTTATAATTTATTCTGTTATTATTTCTACGTTGAAAAAGTAAAATGAAATGAGTTGAGAAGTGGAATGCAAATAGGTGGAGAGAAATTTATCAAGTTGCTCAGCTGTGCACATGGAGTTTATATTTATATGTATAGCGTGACATTGTGGAATATTACTATATATGTGTTTAATGTGGTGAGGAGAAGGAGACGAAGTGGGAAGTCGATAGTAAAATTCTTGGAAGAAGTGAAGTATACGCGATCGGGGGATGATGGTGTAGTGGGCTCATGCTCGAAGTCTTCCGGTTCCGCATCGTTTTCTTCATTCGCAAAATTGACCATTTGTATGAATGCTTGGTGATAAAATACTTTTGAATAAATATTTATGGTGCATTTGACAGAAGAAAAAAAAATGTGGAAAGTTTTATTTCTCATGAATTGTTCCAATATGTCGAAGTTTTTTTTATTTTATTAACTTTTAAAGTGACGCTTTGACAAATTGCGTTAGAATCCGTGTCTGTAACTTTGTTTATTGCAGAGAAAATAGAAAAATTTTGCTTCACTGTAGCCAGTTGTTTATGAGTTTGCAATACATTTTCTGTTGCTTTGGAAGTTTTATTTTTTATGAAGATACTGAGAATGAAATGTGCAAAGTAAATCTGAGCACGTGATGGGGCTTCTTTTTTTTCTTTCTATTGCGTCATGGTGATGATGTAGAATATAAAAGTTTTGAAGATTTAATTTTGTTTTGACTGAATGTGTGGAGGATATTTTTAGTTCTTGAATGAGTATGATGATTAGGCTGTTTGTGTGACGATATAGAGAATGTTTATCAATTGTTATTATAGATTGTTGTATTTATTATGCTATGGGATCTTTCTGTAGAATAATAACTAGAAGAATGGACATGTTGTGATCCTGGCGCAACTGATGTTCATTAGCAAAAATTCTTTCGAGACTTTAGATGTGAAGTTGACACCTTTTTTTATGGTGTCATCGTAAATCATGGGAACAGTGATTTTTTGTGTTCTTCAGACTCTTCCGCACAATCTTCTCTGTGTATATCAATACTTAAAACGAATACAACCTCAAAATTATATGAAGGATCAGGAAGTTTCTGTGAAGTTCTCTTTTTAGCCAGAGTAATTACTTCATAATATAATTAACAAATTTTTGAGAATATCATTTAAACATCTTTTGAATAAGTCTTATTTTTAGGGTTCATTCTGGGGTTCCATTGAGATCTATGATTGATAAAATTACTTTTCTTTTCATCCAAGATTTATAAATTCGCAATTTCCAATTAAATGACAATATGGTGGCTAAAATAGCCCTAAATCTATTTCAATTCAATACAAAGTTAATAAACAAAAGAATTATTAACTTTATTGTATCTAATAGTAAATAAAATGATCATAACACACTGAAATACAAATGTGTTATGGTTTCCATTGTCTTCTCTTATTTTTTGTTGATAAATGACTTTATTCATAAACAATTTCTCTTTTTTTCGTTATAAAATAATTGCAATTCCATTTAATCAAAAATATTGTCTCATCTGTATCTCTTGGTCCTTCTCACAGTTCCACATCTAAACATTTTTTATCTCAAACAAACAGTTGTGCCCTCGTGCCTGGCAGCCTGATAACAAATTAATATTAATTCTCCCTCAACCCTATTTTGTTCCATATTCTACTATTCATAATAGGGGTCACCGGAAAACTTTCTCTATAACCTTTAACCTCCATTATTATTCAACATCTACGTGAAGGAGACTGCACACGGCAATCGAGTTGCGAATATATAGGCTTCGACTGTTGTTCTATCCACAACGATGGCAAGTTTAGAAATCAGCTTGTTATCGATTCGAACTTTGACATTGGATTTTATGAACAATACCAGATGCATTCCAGAATTTGAGGCTATTTTTAAATATATTTATACACAACAACAAAAGGAAATAGATCATTGTCTATCTGGAATGTAAATTTTTCTTTATTCCTCAAGCACTGAAATTCTTCCAATTTTTTTTCTTGTTCCAGTTCTCAATGGCAACAATTGGGAATTAGTTTTCTATTAATTGAATGTTGTCGTATAAAAATCATTTCTTGTCTTCTAGTTTTTTTTTTTTTCATTTGTTTCGTTTTATTCAAGGTTTGTTTTCTTTTTGGTTTCGTGTTGGTTTAGTTGGGTGGAAGAAAATACATTAGAGGCTTTTTTTCTTCATTGACAACCACTGACAACTAAATGCCACATGAATTTCGCATGTATTCATGTGTATCTATTGAAGGTAAAACCTTTTCATTATGTGTGTGCGTATTTGTATTATTTGTGTTTTGTGTGAGTGTGTGTTAGTGTATTAGGCCACGCGCGCAACGCTCCTATTGTATACAAAACGACAAAACATCTGATTCTATTGTACGCTACTGTTGAAAACAATGATCCGGTCTCTCGTGAATGTAGTTTTCGTTGTCATATGTCACGTGCTCTATATTTTCAATTATTATTCGAGCGATGATGGGGCGACCTTTTTCATATTGGTTTTCGCTTTCTCCTTCTTTATTTTGCGTTCTCGTTCGCAGTTTTGTTTATTCTTTCATCCTTTCTTTCAACATGAAATTGGCAGATTGCCTAATAGTCAGTCACTTTCAATGTCCTGCGTGGTGTACACTTGAGCGAATAATTGTCACGACAATTTATTCTCTATTTTTTAGTATTATTATACTTGGTATTATTATTTTAGTTTTTTTTAGAGTTGCTACGTTGTATTTTTATCAATTCTGGTGGAAACAGATGTGGATATTTAATTTGATGAAGGAAAAATTTGGATGCTTTATTTTTTGGATTAAAAGAGAAGGAATTTGTTTGATGGAAAAAATGAATATTTATCGATTTTAATTAATTGTTTTCGTTGAAGTTGCCACTGAAAGTTGTGAAACAGAAGTGGTGCAATGGGGGTCATGACATTTTTAATTAATATTGAATTTCAATTTGGAAGAATGTGATCGTTTGGAAGTTTTCGATTGAATTTGTAAATTAATATTATCAATTTCAATTGTATTCCATATTTGGATTAGAATTTCAAAATACACGAATTTCAAACGAATTTTTTAACAAAATGATTGGAAATCGATTGAATTGTTTAATTTTGGTTCAAGTGTTTTGCCATTGTGTGATATGGAAACTAAAAAATTGGAGTTTAAATTTTTGATGCACAAATTGTTTATTTTTGAATTCTGGGTACGAAAAAAGAAAATGTCGGGATTATGAATAAACTATTGGAAAATTTAGATGCACTGTCAGACTTTTTTTTTCCTGTCAGAGACAGTTTTTGTTCATGGCAGAATTTTTCTTCATTTAGATATCATTGACTATAAAAAAGGAAGAGGAACTTTTTATTCAATGGTGAACTTACTCAGCTGTTTCCACTCGTTAATTTCTATTTAGTTTTTTATTTTTAAAACTAATTGAAATTATGAGATAAAGTATTTGATGAACGAACAATCTACAGAACAAGATAAATATATTCAACAGATTCAATTTTATGAACACCAAAATGAACATCATTTGAAGTACAATGAATATTACAATTATTTAGTAATAAATGAAGAGTTAAGTGCAACAATTCCATCAATCTAAAAATTTCCACATCAAAAATGAAAAAATATCTTTCAAATGTAATTTCAGATTTTTTAATGGTTGATTTTGCCAGCTGAATTCGTTCATTAATCCTCTGCTATCATTTCCATGAATAACCGGTCTCGTTCATATTCCAATTTCTTTTCTTTCTCCCTCATTCTTCGCGGTGAAGTGAACAAATTTTTTTCCACTATTGTTCAAATGAATCTCGGCGAATCACAAAAATTCTGGGTATACATGCACGCACACGAATTAGAGGTAGTGCAGCGAAATTAGAAGAAAGTCGTGAATCCCAAGAGAAAGAAAAAAAACCTCGTGGTATATAAGGGATGAGATTGGCGATGGTATTGTGCAAGTATGCAAAATTTTTATGTTGCATTGTTCACATCGTCATTCGTGGCACAATGAAGAACAAAATAAAATAGATAATTTTGCAAATGACAAAATCATAATAATTATGAATTTTAATGTCAATGATTGCAGTAATAATAAATGTGGAATATGTATAAATGTGAATGTAAATACTAAGAATTATAAGGAGGATAAAATAGAGTATTGCTCATATATTTTCGCAACATCTGTTGACAATAGAAAAATAGTTGGAAATTGAGAAAGAAAAAAAATTTCCCCTTTCTTTTTCTTTTCATTTTTCTTTCGTTTCCCTTCCGGCTGATCTAAATATAATTTATGACAGTTTTCACCGAAGTCATTTGCTCCTTCAATATAGTCATATTTCCAATAAATATCTCGAAAACATTTTTGTTGAATTGTGTGTGTGTGTGTGGCTCTGTGTCACGAATAGAGAAAGAAATGGAGATATTCTCAGTAAAAAAATTCTTAACGTATTTTTTTTCTGCTAAAACGTGTTCATGTCTTACTTCACGTATTTGTGATTATTATTGAGAAATAAAAAGAAATTTTTAGTGAGAGTTGAATAAGCCGATTTATTTCTATTTTCTATGGTAGAATTTTCAATTCTTCCTTTTGACAACTCTGCTCTCTTTCTCGTAATTTGACAAAAGAATTCCAAAGAAATACCATATTTTTTTTATTCTTCTTTATCCATTTCGTTGACTTGCAAACACTCACGTTGAAATGCTTTTTTTTTGCTAACTTGTGCAGATTTTTATTTTGTTTATTTTATAAAACAAAAACAATTTTCTTCATCAGCCATTCGCTACATTTGCCATTCATTCGTTTGCTGGCTTGCGAAGCTTTAAATATCACAAGTCAAATGGCTTTACATTGACATCATCAGCGCACCGATAAAATTACATACGCACACACAGATATATATATATATATATATAAATGTATGAACTTATAAACACGCTGAGAAAACAATTCAGTTGTAGTTAATGGGGACTCTTTATCGGTTGTGAAATGATATTTTTAGTAGTTGACAGAAATAAATAATAATTTATGAATGAAATTAAATCTTTTCTCTTGTAAATTCTGATTAATTAGAGAAGTAATGAATATAAATTAAATATCAAATATCATCATGACGATATATAAACTATTAGTTAATTATTATTTGGTATCTTGACTGCCAAATTCATTCAATTGTTAATTATACGTCCACAAAAAATGAAAAAAAAAATGTTAGTTAATACTTAGCATGAGATGTATTTGCTTTCTTCAATTGAGAGAAATTAATCAATGTCACATCGTTGTCTATTAATAAAACCTTTTTTTTTTCGTTGTTAATATTTGATGAAAACTAATAATGAATCGAAAATGAAGAATGAATAGATTGAAAAAATTGACGAGAACGTCTGAATGCATCAATTATAAATTATGAAATTATTTTCATTGAATATTCAGGGAAAATAATAATATTTAAGTTGAAAAATGATTCTTTTCAAAACACTCGGCTGACTAATGGAACAGAATTAATTTCCAATCAATAGCAATTCTGTAACCCGAATAAAATCACTTTGTCTTCATATAACAATAATTAAATATCAATAATTTAACAATTAATTGAATTAATGATTTTCTAAACGATGTATAAAGTCATCCTTTTAAAAATACCGATAGATAAAAGGAAACTATGTTGACATCAATCATTGTTCATTGAAAAATTACAAGAACGTAAACAAAGAGATGAAAGAAATCAAAAACTGTAATTTTTTATTAATCATCAACAAACTATCATGATTGCTGCACTTCAAATCCTGTATAAATTTTCATCTAACCATTCTGAATTATGAAACAAAATCCAATTCATTCATCTCCGACAGAATAATTCCCATCAATTATTTATGAAAAATAGTAAGAAAAAAATAATCAATACCCTAATAAATAATAATTTCTCTTTCTCTTTAAAGATCAGATCAATTACCCTATATCAAGTAAAACTAAATTTTTTCTTTCATGTATCAGACTGTCCAATAATAATTCGTAATTAAAGTACGCAGGATAACGCAGAAGAGAAATAAAAGAAAGAAATTTTTGCGATATAAATTATAGGATATTATGCTCAGTGGATGGAGTATAATCTGAATATTTCCATAATGTTCGTCCTCGGGGATGGAAGATGGGTAAGAGAGATGACTAGAAAGAGGAAGAGACACGAAGAGGCAAAATGGTGTCAGATGTTGAAAAAGTCATCTGCTTTTATGACGCATTAAATGCCATCAGAATTTTTCCGCTTTCCGCTTTTTCATCTTGTTCTTTCTCTCTTTCCATATTCCCCACTCATTTGAGTTTTCATTAAATTTATATTAAAGTTTTTGCAATCAAGTTTTAATACATGAAAATAAATTCCCTATGCACTATTGACATTATATAATTTTTTTTAAATATTTATAAATTATGCAACTATTTATTCATAACATTATTCTTTGTGTGATTTCCTGCAGGGAAAAACCATTTGATGTTTTTTTTTCAGAGAAATAATTATATAAATTCTCTTGGGTGATCTATCAATTTCATAATCAAATATAGGCCATTCAATTATTTGAGATATTAAATTTAAAATTTCTCTCATGTTTATTTGTATACGAGAGAATATATTAATAATTAATATCTGTGAATATACATTCGAAATAATTTATAACACTTTCAATAAATCAGAAAACAATTATGAAGTAATTATCGACAATTTTTCATTCGTAACAGGTGTGAGATAAGAAATCCTACCAAAGATTTATTCATCATGATAATTATCACGTTAGAGTAATTCAATAACTAAAAAGAAATATCATAAATATCAATAAAAAAAATCTGATAATTAACAAATTAATAATTACATACAATTTACCTTTCAATTCCTTTATTTACGATGCAATCAAACACCACGAAAATATTTTTCTAAATGTCATTCAACACTTTCAATCACTCACAGAATATTTTGAATGAGACAGCAAATAAATAAGAAAAAAAAAGCGATAGTATAAATAAAAACAGAATTGACACGAATGAAAATTAAATATAAATTTGTCATAATTGTTCGTTTGAATTTAATTAATTTCCTACATTTTAACTTGAGGGTTACAAATGCATCTTTGTCAATTGTGACTGTTTAAATCGAAATGATGTGGTCAAATTTAACATACGTCACATCATATGTTTAATTTATATTCACTCATACATCAACATTATGTAGAAATGTGAGAGCACATCACACTAATCCTCCATAATTGTTTGTTATAAATTCTCACAGCCTTTTTTCCTCATTCATTGAAATTCGTCAGGATAAAATTTTCTGTTTATGAATAGCATGAAAAAAATCTTCAATTCCATTTTATATTATTTATTCATTCATTTATTTATTTCTCTTTTTTTCTGTAATGTTTATTTGTTTTATTTTTATTTTATTCTTTTGTTTTTATTGAATGAATTAAAAATAGTTGCGCACATTTACACCGGCATGAGTAAGCACACTCATCACCGAGTTTATATGTTGACCATCGCAACACTCAACGACGACTGGTTAAACTGTGTTCGACTCTTCGACTTTTGGTACGGCGGCATTAAATGAGAAAGAGTGAGAAAGAGAAGTGTGCGTTGTATGGGGGTATATAACTCTCGACTTTGTAACTGTATTGTGCGTGTATATATGCAATACTTGTTTTTAGTGTGAGTTCTTTTATTCAGATATACAACTAACACGCGCACGTGGACATTCTATGTATGTTGCGGTTAGAGATGGACACGCGTGCCGTTGTCAATTGAATTTTTTTCATATTTTTTTGATGAATTGACATTTTTTTAATGACAATGAAGAATTTTATATTATTAGAGTGGAGATAATTTTATTTTTTTCGGCAAATTATTATTGAAATTTGAATTTTGACATTGATTTCAAAGTGGATTGAATTATGATAAATTTTTTTTTGTTGTGGCAATTATTTGCAATTTGGAATTTTTTTTTTTCTTATTTTGGTGTAAAATGAAGAGTTGATTCGTGTTATTTATGATGGGTATCATTGGAACAGATTTTGATTCATTATTTGAACATTTTGTAGTTTTTATTTATTCTTTTCTAATTTTATTTGTATTTTTTGTTGAAGTTATTGGAAAAGGGTGACATGTCTTTACAGTAAATGATTTTTGTTAATTCTACAAAGTTTGTCGAAAAATGTCCATCATTTCATTTGCGCGTACTTTTCAGGAACTTTTCATTTTCTCTATCAAAAATTCTCGGATAGTTTTAGTGTGCAAAGAAAAAAAAATAGAATGAGTAAAAAATTCTTGACTTTTATTTTTTTTCCTCTTCCGCATGTTGTGTAATATTCTTTGACTTTGCTTGTTCTCTCATTCTGAACGATTATTCTTATTTATATTCGCAGAATTTCAGTACAATGATCCGTCATTTTTTAATTCTCTAAAAAAGAAAGAAAAATATTAACATAAAATACGTGGAATTTCGACATTAATGTGTTAATTCTTATGATGAATGAAAATCTTTTCTATTATTTTTTTTTCTTCAATAGGTTCATCCATGTGAAATATATATTCATAATATATTTAACGATTGGTTTGAGCGTATATGTTATGGATTAAGTTGTTTAGAATATTTTATTTTTTCATTCTCTATTTTCCTTCGTCAGAGAGGTATTTTTTTCCTTTTTTTCTTTTTCTGATTTATCCTTGGTTTTGTAATTCGTTTACATTTGAATGAGCTGAGAGGGCACACAGGTGCATAGTGTGGTATACCCTCAGCATATATAACTCGATGTGAGATGCGTGAAAAAAAAAGTGGGAGAAAAAAAATGATGTCAGATATAAACTTGTCTGGTGTTAAATTTTTCCACGCTGCATTTTTTATTTCATTTGGTCTGTTTTTTTCTCCATATTCTCAAATAATTCTTGACTACCTGTTCGGTCACTTGATCGTCTCAGTTTTTTTACGGATCGATTACTCACGGTAAATATACTTGACAATCAAATTCAACGTTGAAGAGAAAAACAAGAAAATAAGAATCAAATTTTTTTGCTGAGTAAATAATTTCATTTATTGTCATTCATTTGTCTTTGTTAGACATTTTTTTTTCTGCTTTATCTTTCTAGTCAAAACAGAAAGAAGAAAAACAGGGAAACTATTTTTTTTTTTGTGTATTTAACCAAAACGAAAAGGCAATATTATGTGCGACAACAAAATACCTTTTTCTCATGTTTGATTTCATTTCTTTGCACTTGTGAGTATGGAGAAATATATTTGGTGTATATCTTCAACGGGAACGTACACAAATCATCCAATTCAGACATCGTCTTTAACAACTCTCGTGACACTTCTCTTCTTTGTCCCCAGATAAAGTGTTGGAGTATTCATGAAGATGTTGAAGAATAAAGAAAAAAAAATTAAAATGCGTAAGCAAACAAAAACAAAACATAAAATTAATAGACAAAATGTTGAAGATGAAAAATAGAAAATGCTTCAACATGTCATACTGAGCTTCTTGGCAAACGGTAAATTATCCTTGATGTATATTTTTTTCTTGAACTGATGGGTCATGTTAAGCTTGCGAAACGTCTGTCAAAATAGACGGAATTAAATTTCCTAAAATTAATGATTCTCCATTTTCGTATAAAATAAAACGGAAGGAAAAAAAAGACACGATCTTTATCTGTATTCAAAAATATATGAAAGTTGTAAATTTCTTTTTAAAGTCTCTGAACGATATGATAGAAAAAAAAATCATAGTAGTCCGTTTTTTTTTCTTATATAAATATATTTTGTTTTGATGTTGATGAAAATATTTGACGTTTTGGAATTTGATCGTTGAACGACAATTCGGTTGGACAGAAAAATATTTTTTCGTAGGGAGAATATTGGTATGAAGAAGAATAAGAATAAGAAGAGAAAGGGCTTCAGTTTGTAGTCGTCACTTGGGGTCTAGCGCGTGAAACTCGAACGAACCTCCTTCCATAAACTAATATAATGATTTCTCAGAAGGCCTACAAGGGAAAAAAGGTCTCTGTATTCTCTCTCACTCTCACTTTCACTCGCCCTCTTTCATATTCTCGTCTTCTTCTTGATGTATCGTATGTCTATACGTTTGTAAACAGAGAAATTTCCGAGTGAAACATAAAAATGATACAGCGAAAAAAAACAAAGAATTAAAACATTCCAATGAATATATTTTATCAATATTTTTCGCGATTTTTTTTTCGCACTTGAATATTTAGTGAATTGAAAGATTCATAAAATATGACATGAAAAAAATGGAGAAACATTTTTTTTCTTATTTGTTTTATAATTAGTATTTTTCAAAAATCGATTTAACGCTCATTAAACTGTTCGATGAAGGTTGGTAATTGCAGAAGAAAAATATAATTTGATGGGGTTGGTTTTTAAACAGCGGAAGAGATTAAAAATATTATCTCAGCAAATGAAAAGAGAAAAACAATAGAAAAATAAAAATCAACAAATTAATGAGAATTCTCTTTTGTTTATGTTTCTTTTTCTCTCTCTCACTTTCTTGTCTCGTCATCGTAATTTTATTACCGTTGAGCGGAAGTTTATCATTGATAACTAAACAGCTTCCGTGTTCGATTAATAAGTATACCATGAAAATATAGTCGCGATATAATTAATGATGTGACAGACAAATAAAATTTGATATTGGAAATTATCAAAGAAGAAACAAAAATTAGCAAAATGATTTTTTTATATAAAATCAAATGAAAAATCGAAAAATGAATTGTAAAACTTTTATCAAAATTTATTTATCTGCTCAATCGCTTTTAAGTGACTTGTACAAAAGAATAAATTGATTTAATGGTAATTCCTCTTTTTTTTTTCTTCCAACATATGGACGTGATGTTCATCAAATCTTCAATTAATTCTTAAGGGTTCTCGCACTCTTTCGACATTATCATTTTTAATAGACTTACTGAACTATAAAAAGGAATATAATAAAGCAAGTGGAATTTAGTTATACTGAAAGCGCGAGAGGGGAAAACAGTTGAGAGGGTTTCCTAACTGAAATTTTTCGAGTATGTCACTTGCAGTTGACATCTCGTATCGTGAAAGTTCGCTTTTTTTTTATCTCTTAACATTTTTTCATTCAGTGAAAGGGACATAAGAGAGCTCTTGAGCTCTTCATCAGTTGCTTTGTCATGTGTATTCAATACGCACACATCCTCTTTCAAATATAAAAAAATATAAACGCAAGTGCTTTAACTATTGCATTGTATTAAATTTTATTTTATTCAAGTATTATTATACTACAATTTTATACTTCTTATTGTTGTTATTCATTTTTGTTAGAGTGCACACGCCAACACAGTTTTATTAACTTCTACTTTTATATCGCTATGACGTTGACGAGGATCCTGTAATTTGCGGTCACTTCTTTTTAGAATTCCTCTTTGGGAGGTCTCCCCAAAAATAAGAAACAAAATGTGCATAAACACAATAATTTCCAAACAGAAAAATGTAGATCAAAAATATTTATTTTGCTTCTTCTTTCTGGTTTTTTTTCTGTTCTTTTATTTTTATTGACACTGTATAGTTCAGATAATCTGTATATAGAATGAGAGAAAGATAGAAGTTGAGCTGTGAAGTAATGGAGACTATTAAAGGAATGCAAGAAAGGGGAGAGGCTATTTCTTACACGCCCAACTATTATCATGTCTGGCTTTTCCTTGACTTATTGTGGTTGAATGTAACCAAGATGAGTGTGTAGAAATTTTGTGTGGCAAATTTGTGATATATATCTGTGTATATAATTGTTGGGGTATAAGTTCAGTAAGGTGTGAGACACCTGGAAGAAATCCCTGAAGGTTAAGAGAATGTCAAAGACTTTATCAATTTATTTATAAGATTTTTTTTTTCCTATTTTATCTTTTTTCAAAGTGGGTGAATCAATACGAACTCGGTTTATGGGTTTTCGTTTTTATATCAGAATGTGGTTGAGGATTTATTGGAGGAAAAAAGTCCATCGGATTTTTTAGCAGAACATTGTCAGCTGTTTGAATCTGATTCATTCACTTATTGCGTTTGAGTTTGAAGAACTCGAAAATTAAGCTAAAAATATAGGAAGAGAGGTTGGAAACCTTTTCTTGCAGAGTTTAAAATTTTTTATAAGTATGGTTCTTATAATTTTTCGTGTCATCGAGTTTATTCAGCTTTTAAACTCATAAACACATCATTATTAATACCCAAAGTTGATATAATATTAAATATAACTGCAAGAATTGTATGAAAAATATTCTTTCACGAATTTCATTATTTAATGGATCAAACCTTTTTATCTTCGTCTTGAAAAAATTAACATTTTGATACTCATCTTCTTTTCCATGAAATTCAATGGATATGAAAGCAAAAATAATAATGACGATGAAGATAAAAAGAATAAAAAAATATAAATGAGGACAACACTAGTGGAAGTTTAGTGATTTTAGTTCTCTTCAGTCTTGGCTTGGCGCCGGGTAATAAGCTCTCGACGCGGTCAAAAACGACATGAGTTTATATTGTAAGCGTTTATATGTGTCGGTGTGTATGCAAGGGCCACCCTCGTAGTTCCTCGACATAATTTTCGAAATTGCGACCGATAAAAGCGTTGCTGTCTAAAATTTCATTACCGCAAAAAAACAAAAAAGGAAACAGTGAAGGGAATAATAAAAAAAAGAAGTGGAAAGATGTAGAAATCCTGGAAAACTGAATACGAAGTGGAGATGTGTGGGTGTCTTCTGTTCTCATCTCAAGTGTCGCGAGTAAAATTTTCAAAGTAATATAGGCCAGAGACCCCAAGGGCAGTTTTAAACTGTCTTTTTTCTTCTCTCCCTTATTCTCGTTCACTCAATGAAATTTATTGCTGTCAGCTAAACAAATATCGAGCCAAAAAGTTTTCTTCTGGTTCGCATTAAGGAAACCAGAATATAAATCACATGACATTTCCCACAGTTTTGCGGTTCAGGGAACTAAACTCCACTTACTAAAAAAAAAAAGAGATATATGTATAGCTCAAGAATAATTTTCAAAAAAAAAAAGAACTAATGGAAAATAATTGAAAATTTGTTGAATATTTTTAGAAACAAGTTTGGGAGATTTTTATTGCTATGAACTTTTCCCTCTGGGCGAGTAAAAACATAGCAAAAAAAAACACCATGAATAATAACAATAATGAGTATAATAATGAGCATCCATTTGGACAAATTGACCAATCGAGAATTTTGCCGAAGGCCTCTAGTGTTCTTGCCTTGGAGCAAAATAATTATCGAATTAACTGTTGATATTTATGATCAAACAACGTCTTAAAAGTCTTCATTACACTCGGCCTTTTTGCAATTCATGATTCTACTTTATGTAGAGAATTGAAACAAGAATAAATAAATAATGAATAAAATAGAATTGATAATAATATTTAAGAGAATTTAATGTCAAGGGATTTAATATGAATTTATATTATTTTATTTTCTTGAAAACCAATTTAATTTATCGTTAATTAATAAACTTCTATTCAATTTCAAGACTGGGATTCTTTTGAAGTAATAATGTCGGTCAGTTTGTGGTTTATCAGTAATTATAGAGAGAATATTATTCTCTAAAACTTAGGGATCGCGCTTTCAAGTATCTAAGATCGAGGATAGTTGGGGTAGATGTGAAGAAAGAGCTGGTGCGAAAATGTGATAATGTACGAAAATGGGAATGTAAGTGTTCATTTCCGCGCCCGAAAATTATCCGAAAGTTATTTCCCATAAAAAATTTCCCTTGAGAAAAAAATAAATTTCTCATGTGGAATCATTTCCGCCGAATTAAATTCCCATGAATAAAATTTTTCCAAGTAGAAAATCTCCTCAATTCTTTTAACTGAAAATGATAAAGTGCTACTAGAATTGAACACAAAACGAATAAGCCAAACTATTTTAAAAATGAAGGTAAATGTAATAAATACTGGTGAAACCTTATTGGAAAATCTATTTTAGAATTCAATTGGTGGAATGTAAGACTGATTCAATCACCAAATATAATTCGTTTTACGATTACTAAAATCGAAAAAAGATTTAATGGAAGGAATTGATTAATTTCTCAAGGAACTTCAAGTGGAAAATTGTAGTATTGCAAAGATTAAGTGGTTATAGCTAAACAATGATAATCCAGTTGAATAGAATGAAGCATAACTGTTTTGAACTTGAACGTTGCGGAATTCATTTGAACCTACAAAATGTTTGAGGTAGTCATTGATAGTACAACTTTATTGTTGAATTGGCAAATGATTGGACGTGGTATGTATACAACGTAAGTGACGGTGAAGGTCACACGGAAAGGTTGTGTTGAGCATAAAGTTTAGTAAATAAAGCCTGAAAATATTAGTGAAAAATTCTTCTATGGTATTTTACACATAAATAAACAAATGATTGTGGTTAGGACAGAATAGATTTTTCTATTAGTTATAAATTTTCATTCATTATGAAATGAACGTAGTACCAAGTGACTTCAAAACTATAGGTCATGTCATTCACTGAAGTATTGATAGAGACATTAATTATTCATGCCCGAATCGTTTCATTGCTTATTCATGAAAGTGGACAAGGAATTAATTAAAATATAATTTTTATAATTTATTAGCTAAGGAATTTCCTATTTTATGTTTTGGTAGCAAATTTTAGGAAATAAAATTCGTGAAGAATGGAACTAAATGTTTGTAAGAACTAAAACTGCAATGTAAGGATCTGTGTTGAAAGTTAGAAAAAAAAAAAGGTACAAAAAATTTTATCTCTTTATGATGTAACGTATTTCAATTATTTGTATCAACTACAGTCAATTTTTCAAATATATTTTTCCAAATCATGGGATTGCGTAGGACATAATCAGAATACGAGGCGATAAATCTGCGTTTTGAAGGTATCATGAAAAATTGTTGTCACACCAGTTGTCATTCGGATGTCAAGCAAGATAATATAGCAAAACCGGTCAGTTGTTTGTTGGTTCTTGTTTTATCTTTTTTGTATACGTATGGGTGAGAGTGATGAAGTCTTAAGATACAACTGAACTGTCGAGAAACATTTGAAAACAAATTATTCAATATTTCCATGTGACTGTTTTGATACACTGGACATCGATTTATATGCAGCACCTTTTTCCTTTTATTTATTCGAGTTTGATGTCAACTTCTGCATCGTGATTTTTTGAAGTTTCTTATTTTAGATCTGCATTAAAACTTCGACTTTCCTCTATATGAAATTTGTTCTTTTTTCCATGTAACAACAAAGATTGTGATGGATTTGATTCAATGATTTTGGATTCACAATTTTTAATTTTGAAAATAGAGATCCAGATTCAGAATCATCTAGAAAAAAATCCTGGAAAAATTAGAAATTTTCCAACTGTTTTCGTCCAACGTTCACTAAGTTGTACACAAACAAATTTTCATTTTAAATATTTTTTCCATTCATTCAAAAATTAATATTTTCGGTTATGCGATGCATTAAATTGAATTAAAATGAGAAGAAAGAGAGGGAAAGAAAAAAAGTAAAGTTCATCGTGTGAAAATAGAAAGCACATATCGTGTGGTAGATTTTTTCGGTAGTTGATAAATCCTTGAAAATGTTCTGGCAGGTTGACTACAGAGTTTAAAACCCCCAAAGACCCTCGAAGCTCCCACGAAACTCGATCCACATATATGCACACATGTATCACATACATTACATACACATGTACAATATACGATTACCAATTCTTATCTAAACCCACAAGGGAAATTATTGAAAAAATGTAATTTCAATAGAAGAAATGATGCATTCATTTATTATCTCTTTGCAAAACATAATTTTGTCCATTTACATTTGCTCAATAGACAACATTTTTTCAATCAAATGTTCTATTTTTGTTTTGAATAATTAAAAAAATCGCATACACCATTTTTTATTCTTTCAATATTCATGGGGGCGCTTGAACGATAAAAACTTTTATGCGAAAATATACACTAGAATACATTGAATATACATAGTCATATATTTAGTGTATTCATTTGCATAGCTAAACTTTTGCTGCTTTGAGTATGTTGGAAAAAAATACGACGTGATATATATTGCAAAATAAATTGGAAAATATATATAATTATTTATATTGCATTCTATAATTAATAAATTTTCACTTATAAGACTGGAAAAAAAGGAATTCAATTGCCCTAATGAAATATATTGTCAGGTTATATTAACTGGCTATTTTCGATGTAGAATACGAAATTTATCTAAATTGTAAAATCATCTGAAGTTTGACAAAATAGATTTACGTATTATCTAGATTTGAGAGACAATGTGAGTATATCTGTATAGAAACGCTTACATTCATCTTAAAACTTTGTTTTTTCTTTGTTAAATTAATTTAGGGAACTTATGTAGGTTATGGGAACGTACGCAGTGGCGTTTCTAGAATGGGATCAAATGAAAATACAGTTGGAAGCTTCGGAGATCATATAACTGACTATCTATGTATCTATACGTATTTATATATCTATATTCAACTGTGTGGGTGGTGTCTTTGATCTTGCGCTTGACTACTCGCAAGTAGTTTCCTCAGCAACTGCCGCTAATTGAGAAATGTTGAGTGCTGTCATATTCTTGTAAACTTCCACAGAGAATAATTTAATATTAATATTAAATTTTTTCAAATCATTTGATGATAAAAAATAAATTATGTTCACAATTGAAAAAAATATCTTTTTTGTAGAGATAATTAAATTTCTTTCTCTATGGTGGAGTTATTGGAATTTATTATGATTTTATTGTAGATATTGGGACAAGTTTTTTTCACCAATTTTTTTCTTTTTCGATATCCGAGTCAGGGATATATCCAAATTGATAAGACGACAATGCGCGTAAATCAGTGTGAGGGAAATGCGAGTTGTGCTTTTGATAAGAAATATATAATAGTCCGTCTCTTCTACTCACTCGTTCTCTCGCCCACATCAAACTATCGTGAGGAAGAAAAAAAAAGAACGGAGAAAAAATGTGTGTGTGTGTGTGTACTTTTTATTCTTATTTATTTGTGAGAAAAGAATGAGATAAAGGGTATGATCACTACACTTCATTGCACATAAATTGAACATTTTTTGTGTCTCAATATCATCTACAGCTCTATTAAGATATACTTCGAGATATGAGTATTTATTATTCAATATAAGTTTTAATAAAAGCTATCGGATAAGGAGCTGTTTTTTGTCGATACGAAATTAGTGATGATACTTTTTTTCCATAATAAAACAAAAGAATGGAGATTTTTTTTCTCTTTTTTCCTGCTGCTTCATTTCCATTGTCTTTGCATTTTGATGTTGTATTTTTTGTCTCTTCATTGAGTTGGATTTGGTAATGCAGATTCAATATCTAATTCAGTAGTTTCGTTTAACGATCTTTAGATCTAAAGATGATTAGTGGAAGAAATTATTTGGATATAAATTTTCATTGTCACAATTAATTAATTAAAATTCTCTATAAATTTTGTCGATGAAAAAATCCTGAAAGTAAAAATTTAAAGTGTAAATATTCTCAATTATTCGACAGAGAATGAGAACTTATGAATAAAAATGAGAAACTACACAAAACATAATCAGAAATAAATTTTCTCTCAGAACTATCTCATAAAATATTAACTCTGCTCCAATTATTAAATAATTGACTTAAAATTATTCAGAGCATATGTCATGATGAGAAATGAAGTTATTCAACAGTGAAACAAATAAGAAATTTCAAACAATTCCAACTTGTAGAAATATATACTTGTCACAGTGAAAACTTAATCCTCACAAGTTTGTGGGACAATCCTTTTATGCGTATTACAATTATAAATGTGACAGCTGAACAGTGAGCGAAAGAGTAAATGAAATAGTAGATAGAGATGAAGAGGAAGACAGAGAAAACTCATGCTACTTTCAAGATACTCACAATAATGCAAACAATACAATATCTATGCTCTGTAATTAAATTTTGAACTTTGTTTTACGTACAAGTATAATTAATTGTAAGATACATTTTATGTAAATCTAATTTGAGAATATTTATCTTTTGCTTTTCTTAACATTTACATATATTTTTGTGTAGACACCATGTGTATAGTAGTAATCTCTTCGTCGTATTTCTATCAATATATATTCAACATCCAAAATTTAATCTCCAAAACGAGTGCTGGATATTTAATCTCATCTAAACAAGAAGTTTATAAATTCTTATATGATGCTTCTGGCATCTCAAATTGCTTTGTAGCAGACCACCCAAGTTCTTCATTAATAAATATTAAGATAAAGTGAATGAAGTTGAATAAAATAATAATAAATACTAAGCAGAAATTCTATATTTGAAAGATTCATGCAAAAAATTTTGATTAGAGTAATCTCAATTTTTATAGAATTGTAGTCAATAAAATTAACTGCAATTATGATAATCAAGATGTGGAAAATCATAAACGAATCGACGATTGAAAATTATTATTTAATATTGCAAAAGAGATGTAATGATAAACAGTAATGAAAAATGATACAAAATTTTTTTACGAGTATTCGTCATTTTTATTTTTGAAGAATGAAATGCTTTGGTTCTTTTTCTCTCTCGGCTGTTCACATTCAATTCTGAATGATTCAAATTTACGCGATTTTATCTTTGAGGAAAGGGAATAAAAGAAAAATGAAAAATCACAATTTATTTCACGAGGTGGCTTCATCATTTATTTCCATTTATTCAATCGATAAAATGCACTACATGTATAAAATCACCCGGGGGAACAAAGTATTCTTGACAAGAGAATATTATTTCCAATCAAAAAATCGTTTTTCGCATTTGGTCCAACAGTAAATTTTATTTTCAACTTTTGCAAGTTTCCCGGGCAGCATTTGAAGTTAAATCATTGTAAATACAAGTTTTTATTTCTTTTTTTTTTTTCAAACACTGGAAACATCGACTTGTGACATTAGTTAGTTTGGAACATTTTTTATGATTTAAAATTGTTGAAAAATAAAAATTCAGCTACGAAATTTAGTTGAAGATTTAGCAAAATGTTTCAACAACTTTAATAATTGACCAACTTGAATGCATTGAGATAAACTAACTCAAATTTCTTCTTATTCTCCTACTTCAGACAATCTCAAAAAATAATCGATCATCATCATAAACATCAACACTCTAAATCTGAAATAAAAAAAAACAATACAAAATGTACAAACAAAATCAAAAAAACTTGAACATCGCAAAAACTCTTCCTACATATAATACTCTTGAATGGAAGAATGATTAAAGAATTGAATACTCGAGATGGAGGAAAAAATTCAATCTACCGCGTGTTCATCTGTGCCAGTGGATTACTAGAGATGAAAAAAAATGATACACAAAAAACCAAGACAAAAAAATGATAATAATAATTTTCCCCAACATTTTCTCTAGGATAAAATAAAAAAAAATTATTTATCATTTTTTTCATGTGAATATAGGGTAGATCTACCCTCTGGGGAGTGACTTGGATGCCGAAGGGAGGGGTTGATAGGGCCACGGTGTAGCTCAACTCAAGAGTACATATATATTTTGTGTGTATACGTTCGCAGATGTATACATAAATGTGTGAGCGTGTTGGTGGGTCGATCGGTATCTGGGTCGCGGGTTTTGGCAGCACCCACCTCAGCCTTGCAAACCAGTTACCCACCCTCTCTTCTCACATTCTCTTTACCGTCCCACCCCTATTTATTCTACCTTGTGAACTGCACATACGGTTATAATACAAACTTATATTTTTCGTGGTATGTTTGATGGATTTGAATGAGAAAGAAGAATTTATTCGTCTATTTATATGTCTTGTTTTCGTTTTAGTTTAGTGCAAATAGTCTTGTTGGCTGCTTTGGTCTTTATTTGAGTTAAAAATATTTTTATTTAGTTCTATTTGTTTATAATGATGTTCATTATTATTCATTTATTTGCTCGCGGTATTTTTTTATTCGATTTATCTAGATTTTGTTATTGATGATTTTCGTTGAGGTGTTTTTGATGGTGAAATTGTATGTTGCTGATCGTTTGGGGATTTCAATTGACCGTTTTGGTGTTGGGTTGGAAGAAGGAGAAACAAATGTTGGGATATTCATGTGTAGTGAGTCGAGAAATATTTCTGGGTGGTTTTGATTTATTGGAAGAAAACTTTGGCTGTGATTAGGACCATTTTGTTTGTGGGATCTTGAAATTTACGTAGATCAATATTTCCTACTGATTACTATTTTGAAGAGTGAATGAATGTTTAACGATGACAATGTTGGGTTGTGCCAAATGTCTAACAGTCTATAGTTATGACGTCCTAGTCGATTGAACTTCGTTCAACGTTGATAGAAAGCTCCATCGCCTTAACTTATAGATCTTCGATTTTGTCTCTATATTTTCTCCATTGACTTATCTCTTGTATCTCCAATTCATTTATATCAATAGTGATTTTATTGTTGTTACAAAATATAAATTGAGTGTCAATCACAATAAAATAGTTCGGTAACTTACTAAATATTATTTGGTGCAGATCAATTCTACTATTATATCAGATGCAACAAACTATTAACCCAAAAGACTCGAATGTCAACCAATTTCAAATATAAATCTGTTTGTATTCATTTACTTCAATTCATATTATAAAACTGAACAAATAAATGTATCAAAATATTTGATGATAAATTCAAGACAATAACAGCAGAAAAATTTCGCTCTCACATCAAAGAGCGATTGAATTAACTTCCCCAACTCGAACAGATGTTTCCAGATGCTAAATGAAAATGCCGATGTAACTTCAACCTATATGAACCGTCCTAGCCCACAAACTCCTTCAAATAATAGAGCCGTTATGATAATTGCATAATTTGGTTCTATGCCGCAATGGATCGTTTGGAAAAGGTTGCCCTTTGTCCTAAAGTTTTCAAGTTGTTGCAAGTATTTCAATATTGCAGAACTTGGGATACTTTCAGTTGATTGGGATCGAACATATTTCGACACCTCATCACCTATGATTTTCTGTCTTCACTTTTGGTTCGCCATTTACGAAAAAGTAGTAAACTATAAAGATAGAAGTATGTGATCATGATAGCTATTAGAAAAAATATTCAAATCTTCTTAGGCATGTTTTAAAAAATTCTGTCCCATCATTAACAGTTAACTAGAGAAACGATAAATGGTGATTCGTAATTATCCAACAGTGTTTTATGAATTATATAATCACATTCCATTCTTCTCTACATTTACAAAAATACATGAGATAAAGAACAGATTCTGGATAGTTTGATCATCAAAAAGCATAATCAAATTATAAAAAGATTATTACTGATTTAAATCCTACCTCAGGTCAACATTTCCCTTCTACCTTCAATTAAAATTCTACTCAAACTCGGTTCATTCGACTGCTTATGTCAATATTCAATTAATTCATCAGACCAAATGTTATGGAATGGTAATTAAAGGGCGATGTCTTCTCCATTCCTACCAAATATTCTTCCCTAGCTCTTCCATAACTCTCATCCTAAATCAAACAACGCTCACATAATCCATATTCTCACTTTAGCCAATCGTATTTCAGTAAATACCTTCCTCACATCTCCATTTCAATCCAATACCCCAATCTAAAATAACCAACTTCATCCCAAGTAATGAAACATCCCATCATCTGGAATAGTCTTAATCCACGACCTTTTTAGTCACCCCATAAAAAACAAACCCAATTATGAACGCATCAGAATCATCATGTCACATAACTCAACATCAGTTACTTCAGCTTCCTTCAAACTTCAAATTATTATTCATTTAATAAAGAATGCCCAAAGAATCTCCAACCATAAACTGCAAAAAATCAGTAAAACACTCCAAATTCCAATTCCAATTTATCAAATTGTCCAAAGAATTCTCACTAAACTGTTCTATTATCACCTTCACTCCATATAAACTCAACCCTAACTGGAATAAATCCAAAAAAAGAATAAATTCACATGAAAAAATCCATATAAAGTTGATGAAATCTTTGATATTTGACATTGATGGAGAGGTAACGAGAAATGGAAAATTGATATTGCAAACTATCTGTGACCATGACATGTCTCTATATAAAACATCTATACATACATACCCACATAAAAAAAAAAGAGAGAAAAGGCAAGTCAGTCAATCATTGTCGGCTGACTGTCCATAGTGCGATCGTTCATCTTGATGGTAGGATGGTAAATGCACGACAAAGAGTTTGAGAGATAGGAGAAGTACATTACTAGCTGGATTGTCTTCATACATTTACACATCTATATAGATGTATTGTGTGTCTGTGTAAATTCCATATGTATATGATTCATGGTGAAATGACTTGCGATGCCCCGCATGCGGTCACGCAATTTTCCTTTTGCTTACGCACCCAGTGCGTTTGCTTTCATACGAGACGTTTGATGCGTCTTCGCTATTGCTCTTAAGTGAACTCTATGAAGAATATAAGCGATGAGCATTGCATGCGTATGAACTTCGTACTGATGGATATGTATGCGTGTTTTTTGCTTGTGTTTATATGATAAACCGTCTGGATCATCTCGTAGTGTTGGGTACGTCCGTCAAAAACCATACGCCAGAGACATTAAATGTATTACTATGATGCATTAAAAGCATTCGACATCTGCATGCATATATGAATATAAATGTTGCGTTTTTTCTTCTTGTTTTTATTTGGATGGTTGTTGAGTTTTCGTTTTGTTTTATTACCCTTGCGTAGATAAAATCTGATAACATTCCAAAAACAACCTAAAAATAATCAAGAATGAAATTAAAAATACTTCTAATAACAAATATTGAATGCAAAAAAAAACTTTGATATCCAATCATATACATACAACAAATTATATATAAAACTCTACCGGAAGTGGATAAAATTCAAGATTTTCTTATCATCGTAAAGACACACTCGAAGACTCGTTTCTTTAAATTGAACGATCACTCTCGCACTTCATATCCCACCACTTCACCAACCCTTTCTCCTTCAACCCCATTCAACTGATGCGAATGGGGGGCACCACGTCAGTAGGCCAACGCGCGAAGAGGGAGAATCACCAGCCGTACCACCGCACCAGAATCACCACCAACAGTAGTACATAGTAGTATAGATGGTGGTGGAGATGTTGGAGGAGGATACGCGGTCGATATCTAAGCACTTGTGAGACGAACAGAGAGGGAAGCCTAGATATAAATATATATATATATATAGAGAAAGAGGAAGAGAGAGAGGGAAAGCGCCAGTGTATATATGCACATCAGTTGCTTATCTATCATGTCCTGGCCCCGCTTGTTTTCGAACAATAACCCAACATAGAGGAGACGGAAGTGGAGGCGGTGGAGGTGAGGGCGTCCAATGTAAACCAAATCGCCGTGACAACAAAACATAATTTGTAGGCCAGATTAAATTTTGTATAGATATACAAGTTAGGCTTGATGGGGTTTACTAGAAAAATGATTAAATGTTATAAACAGAAAGTTGAGAGAATATTTTTCTATATTTAGATTTTTAGTGATAGACATTTTTGTGTGCCCACGTTCGGTGAATAATTTTGTATATTGTTGCAATGGGTCGTTAAAAAAGGCATATTCGAGTTAGATGAAAAGATATTGTATGATGCAATGCTGATTAGATTATTGAGAATTAATAAATAGTTATGCAGATTACTTTCGTGATTCGACGTTGGTTTTATTAAATTGGACCTTTTTATTTCGTGTGTATTTCTTTATTTGGAATTTATGTGGCTTTTCATTTATTCGATGCTGTATTTGTCAAGTGGAGTTCAGCATAATAATTCGTTTCGATGTATCATGAGGATAATGAGATGGTGGCAGAGGTTATTGTACATTTTTTTTTATTTTCATATTTCGTAGAAAGGATAAATCGTTTGGATACAAATTTATTTCATTTCAGGAAAGAGGGAAATGTTTAGAATTTATGCAAGAACTCTCGTAATTGACAAATAATTGCAATTGTACATTTGGTCCAGTAAAACAAAACATCTGAATGACATTTTTCCGATAATGGGAATGAATAATATTCTGAGGAAATAATTATCATATGATTTAACCTGGTAATAAACAATAATTACAATGTCACTTAGAAATTTTTCAATGTAGAATTTATGAGGAAAATTCAGAAAATTTTTTTCACAGAATTAAAGAGGAGAATATTCCATGCAAATGTAAACAAATATTCCTTTGCAAAGATGTGGGGAAAAGAATGGGAAATTCAATTAGTGATGGACATAATGAAAAAGAGGAAAAAAAATAACGAAAAAGGAAAAAGAGAAAGACATTCAATTTTTTTTCCTCTATTTCCTTTTAATATTCCGATACTTTGATATAAAAATATGTATAAAGTCGAATACATAGATAGGAAGTCACACATTGGCTTTGTCTTTTTAGCTAAAGAAAAGAAAAAGCTGAAGGCTCGTTGATGAAAGGATAAAAGAAAAAGTACAGGATAAAAAATTCTCTCTTGAATATGGAACTTGAGGAAAAAATATGATTTTCATAATTGTATTGTTAATTTATAATCAACATACATTTTATAGAATACCAGAAATATTTTAAGAAATTGCTATATACTTACATAATAATTTGGATGCAGAGACATTGCTCTTACGAGTTGGATTTGTATCTTTTCACGTATTTTTCTTCGTTTTTATTATCCGTTCTTCTTCTTTTTCTCCGTTTTATTTTATTGTCGTATTAGTAGTCCACTGAGATTATTATTATCATAATTTTTTTCTTGCTTTGAATTTCACTTCAACTCACATTTAATAAAATATACATACACATACACACAGATACGCACTTATATATTTCGTTACTTAATTCACTTTTTATGTTCTCTTCATCTTGTTTACTTCTTCTCTTTACTATTTATTCTTTTGTTTTACAATCCGTCAGTCTTATTGAGTTATTGTCGCAATTACCTTCCTGTTATATTTGCCCACACTTGTTTGTCTGAGAACAAATAGGGACATATTAATAAAAAATAAATGGATTAATGATAAGGAAAGAATAACATTTTTAAGAGCAACTCAAAAAAAGACGGTGAGAGAAGAATAATTTGTAAATATTGATGATATTGAATTGGAAGAGCTTTTGTGTTGCTTAAGTGGTACATTAAATTGAATCTGAGAAATATGAATTTTGAATATAAATTTAGTGTGAGAAATATGGAGTCCATTTTTCACTTCAAATATTTGGAAAATAGAGTGAATTGAATGTTAATCTCAATAAATATTCCCGGATTGATGAAAGAAGAAACTGATGATTAGACGGGCTGGATGATTCTAATAGTTCTCCTAATTTTTATGTCACTTAAAAGTGACTTCCCCAGTTTTTTTATCAAAATTTTTATGAAAGAACAGATTGAGCTACTTTCAATATAAAATTTTTCATAATTTTGAATTCCACGAAAATAATGAATTATTATTGTGGCAATGTTTATATGAGAGTCTATTTTGTGATGATTTACAAGTTCAGGTTGTGACTTGATCGGATAATTAGTTTTGTAGAAGTTTCGATTCGGAAAAATAAGTGAGAACATTTTCCTGTTGAGGATGAGGTCATTTTTGTATTGACTTTAGCGAATTAAAAAGTTTGTCTGCGGGTTCTATTGCAAATCAAAAAAATATTGAGAAAGATAATTTTTCTTTAGAGATACTTAACAATTACTCCTAAACTTTCTTAACAAAAGTTATTTTTTAGCAATCCATCCTTTGAATATTATATGTTTTATATTATGTATTATATGTTACTAAGTTCACATGCATATAATTATTCTGTTTGTGCACCATATGGTGAGTAATGATCTAAGCCATCAGGTTGTTGAAATGTTCACCAAAAACGTATGCTCATGTATATCATTACATTCACGAATTAATTCCACCTGAGACGATAAAATGTGAATTAGTTAGTGGAATAAAAGCGACTAAGTGAAATCAACATTGTTTTGAATCAACAGAATTCTAATGCTGATTTCTGAAAAGTTAAAGTTTGATAATGAAAGAAGCTCGCTTAAATATTAGTTGTGTTGTTAAGTAATTAAAGTTTTGAGAACAATCTTTGTCTTCGTAATTCTATAGTGAAATATTCGATAGCAAGTTATCTAATATGAATGAACCTGGTCGACTATAAAAGGAAAAAGAACTAATTGAAAGCTTCATAAAAAAGTTGATCACCAATTCAACTGATGGGGCTTAATCTTTTTTCAAAAATTGTTATAAATCTATCAGGAATGAAAAGACTTTTGATGCGTATAGTTTTTTGACATAACAATAGATTTTGGGATATTATAAAATGGTAATTGAACAAAGAATGTCAGGTAGAGAATGAGAAAACTAGCACAGATAGAAAACGGAAAATCCATCCGCGTTAATTAGTTGCTAAAGTATTGTTTGATCAATGAAAAAGTTTATTAAACAAAGCGCTGTAATCAAAAAACTATTGACAAATTTACAAGTACATCTTTTCATGATTAAGAACAAAAGTTGCGATGAAGGAATAAATAATACTAGGAAGGTATTCAACAGTTCATGATCATCTTCGCCAAAATTTTTTTATCAGTAAATCATATAATTACAATCGAATGATTTCCATAGAGTGCCATTATACAAAACTTTATTAATCCTATTAGACAAGAAAAAAAACAGCATTTAAATGCATCTGAACAGCACTTCCATTACTTACAATCTTGCATTATTTATGTTTATTAATAAGTAAATCAGATAAAAATTGCAATGAAAATAATGCAAGTAAATACGAACAGATAACATATGACATTTTGCATTGAATATTCCGTTATGATACCGCTAGTAATTCTAGTCAACACCTCACTTGAATTAAAGAAAAAATAACGTTCAAGAGTATCATTGAATTCCAGTACTCAAAATATACTTTTTATTCTACAATAACAAAAACATAAGAAAAAAAATCCCCAAACATATTTTTTTATTCCAAACTTATCCACAGCTTATTCCCTTTTATTTCCTTCTTTTTTTTCATTGAATTTAGTATTCTCTATTTTTATTTCCATTCCCCTTTATATTAATAAAATATTCTCATATTGAATTCAATTGTGTCTTTCATTGCGTCAACGAATGGAATGTGTGCCAATATGTCTCGCTATAAATGCTAAGGATATTTATCATGACGGAAAACTGTATTAAATGTATGCGGGACGTCCCATTGTCTACGACAGGACTTTCGAATTGACGAGCGGATAGCGTATGGCAGTGAATTTACGATTAGTGTATTATATTGAACGATTCTAGAAACAGTAGGACCAGCAGCTCGTAGCAGTTATCCATATCATATACTGAAAGCCACAGTAGCAGCACTAGCACCAGCAGCAGTAGCAAAAGCAATATACCAACAACAACACAACGTGACGCGTTACGCGCGCATTATTATTCATGTGTCTGACCGGCAATGTATATATATTATACACTTTTTCTTATTGGAGATGTCGTGCGCGCGCGAAAACTCGCCTCAGACCTCAGCCAAGGATATAAATAAGTGTAAATATATTTTATGTGTGTGGCTGTTTGTGTATCGTGTGACTAAAACTCACGGTGTGAAAGATACTTTTATGATGTTTTATGTTTTTTCGCAGTTGATTTAATTTTTGGGAGATAAATGGAAAGAGTGGGGCAAAAAAGAAGGGATTTTTTGGATATTCATCATGTGTATTAGAGGATGTGAAATAGTTTCTTCTCTTCGTTCCTATATAGTTTCAAGATTATTTTTATTATTTGAACCATTAAAAATAAAAATTTTCTTTTTGACATGTCAATTCTAGTATGGACTATAGAGAATTCGAAAACGGATCAAATGAGCTTTACTTAAATCGATTTGGAGTCTTAGTTTCCGTGATATCATGCTCGCCAGTTAGGAGAAAAAAGGAGGATGAAAGTAAGGTCAAGAAAAAGGTGCTTGAAGTTTCTGGTAAACGTTTATAGGCACTTGCTCGCATTAACTCCCAACTTCTACGATTCCTATCTTCTTAAAACTTGTCGGAAAATATTTCATGCTGTTATTTAGCTACAAATGAAGAGAAAAAAATAATGGAAGTGAAATTCATTCTGTTAGGTCAACCTTTAACTTGGGCCATTGAATTCATCCAGTACCAAATTTTACTTCTGCGATTATGATCGCGATTATTTCGGAAAGTAATCAACCGAATTGTTAACAAGAGAATTCAAACGCAAAACTGATAATTAATCAAATGGCACTCAAAATAAATTCTGAATCCCCATTTATACCTTAGAATTTCTAAAACCCCATGATATGTCATGGAATAATGAATATCAAGTCATGAAATTTCCAATATTAATCTAATTAATTTTACACGTCAATATAAACAATGTTGATGTATCTGACACTTTTGTACAAAACACCACCATGAATTTATTCCAAAAGTAATAGAATTTTGTGATAAAATATCTAACGAAACAATAAAAGTACTTTGTGGTCTAAACAAATTTGTCACAGGGCAATCTTTTCAACTCGACAGATTTTTCAATACTAACGCCGAATTGTAATATTTAAAATAATATAAATAGACTTGTCAAGATTGTTTCACAATGATATATCAAAGAAATCAAACATTGTTGCGAATGTTCAGAGCACAAGTAGCTTTCTCAACTGCAATTTTCATAGATGAAACATTCAAATTACTTTTACAAATAATTGCACAAACATGAGATAAAACTAAACTTTTTCCAGATGAAAATACTCTTTGTTGTTACATTAAATTCAAATTAACAAAAAGGACAAACTATTAAAACAGAAAAATTCGAATAGATCTTTACCAGAATTAATTATAAATCATTTATTAATTCGTTGTTATTTATTCCCAACGATGATTTCATGATATCGCCTTAAGAATTTTCCTCAAATATATATTGTATACATATATATTCTCCAATAGTATCTGTCCGTTTTTCCATCCAACAGTTTTCATTCATTTGGAAACATCCTGGCATCCACGAAATGAGATTTTGTTGCTATACGAGAATTTCGTTCTCTCCCATTCTTTCCCTCACTCTCTTTCTCTCTCATTCTCTCTTGAATGTGGAAAATTGTCTCGAATTCTCCACTCTCATTTCACCGCACTACTCCTCTTCCTCTCTTTCTTTATCTCTTTTTCTTTTTTATACGTTCCGTACGAATCGAAACACTTTGAAATTCAATCCACCGTTGAATCTTCACCGATGACTTCAGCAATTTTTTCACATCCATTTGACGATTCGCTTCCTCTTTTTGTCATCATTTTACCATCATTATAAACACAATCATCATCGTAAATAAATTTCTCATGGAAAAAAAAAAACAAAGAAAGAAAACAGAAAACAGAAACACAAAATAATTCTTCACTCTCACAATATGAATAAAATTCTTCCCATCACTTTTAATGCTTTATCAAACCTCATATATAATTTCCACACCAGTTCCAACCTAGAAAAAAAATTATCAACTAAAAGAACAGAAGAATAAGAAAGAGAAAGGGTGAAAAAAAAATAATAAATAACAAATAAAATTCAATTTTTGTGATCTACAATTAATTTGTTCATTCACGTGCAATAATTGCGTTGTATTATTAAATATTTTACTGTTTTACCATTTTTATAATTATTTGTAAGATGTAGATATGAATAATATGTGAATGTGTGTATGTGCATGAGGATTCGTGAGAATGGTTAAAAAATAAAAAAATAAGTGAATGCGAAATTTTCGCACGGGGACGTCGGGGTCTCCCGATCGGCCAGACCCCACGCTGAATCGCGGGCAACTGAATGTTATATTCACCCCTGCCTGGTGTGCTCTATGTGTGCCCGGTGGTGGCTGCTAGTGCGCGACACTCTGCGCAAAACTACCCTTGCACCATCGCAATACCCCGAGTGCGACCCCTTTACCTACCAATGCCCGCTTTTCCCCTCAATCGTCATGCCGATATATATATATATATGTGTGCTTGTAAATATATGATGGAGATATATATTCATCCGTAGGCTTCGGAACACGACGCTGAATCTCTACAAATTAATTGAAATATTATTTTAATTGAAAAGCAATTGGTAGTTTTCAATTGATTTTTATTTATTTTTCTGATTTGGTGAATATTTGAAGGAAAAGATTTTCTTAATTATTTAATTTTCATTAATGTAATTAATTCTTTTAAAATTTGCATTCGTCTATTTTCATTAATACAATTATTTTCTTCATTATTTATTGAAATTAAATTGTAAAATTGTTCAAAGCGACAACTCATCAGAATTAATCGTAGTTGTCACTTCATCCGGAAATAAATATTCCAAGTTCAATTAAAATCAAATATGGCTATGAAATGGTGTCGATCAATGAAATAATGTCTTAAGTATAATTGCACCATTCATTCACTCTTAATCCTGCAATATCTCTACACTGGGTGGGTTTTGATAGAGGTCATATTGGATTTATTGAGATTTAACTTCATTGTCTTTGACATTAACAACGTTTTTTGAAATGCATTTCATAATTTAAATCACACAGTTGACTAACAGATTTTTTATTTAAGAGTAAACTCAAATAGTTGATGAATCTAATGGACGATCATGATCGACTGCAAGTTTGCATTATTATTTATTACATATGCTCTTGTGCAACTTCGTCATTAATTTTACTATTTTTTGCTCTTTTACATCATTCAAATCCACTCTCTAAATTCAACGTAGATAACTTTCGAATAGATAAAATACCCGAAACATTAAGGTCATATCATACAGAGAGGAGAAATTACATTTGGATATTGTCGGTATTACAATGGAACATTCCGAAATGGTGTGAAATGCTGCGGTAGTGAATTCTTTAGCATGTCGACATCATACTGATATTCTGTTTGGAGAATTTTATGTGACATTCTTTACTAACAATTGTGGAAATATATTGTTGATTAGTATAAATGTAAAATACACAAATGCAATATCATAAAATTGATATTTCAAAGTATTTTTGCATATTTAATTTAAATTCTAAAATATTTGTCTCAGCCAATAATTAATTCAACAATGAAAAGCAGTTGTTTAATAATCGACATGAATTGTTTTAATATCATGAGCAAGTTCAGTTTTTTGACTGCATTCGTCATAAAATTCATTCATTGACAGGATGTTATTTTTCATTCGAACATTAATAAGCTCAATTGCTAACAAAAGGTGATCTTCATACACCCATTGGCAAGGTACAAAAAAAAACATACTTTACATCATTATAGCGAACGTATCTCATTAGCAATAATCATCAAATAAAAGTTAGGATGAAGAATATGAAGCAGCAAAGATTTCAACATGATAAGCAGCAGCAGCAGTTGGAACTTTTAATAAAATGATCACAAATCTCATAAAACAGAAGAACCGAGTGAAAAGAGACAATTAAAAGAGGAAATAAAGTCTCATTTTCTTTTCTTTGTTCAACTGATGAAAGAATATAGAAATGGACCTTTAAGAAAATGGAACTTGATCAATCGCACAAGACAACGAATAAAATTTTATGTAAGGACCTTCATATCAGTATATATAAGGAAACAAAAAACAGATGTTAGTCATAAAACGTCTAATATTTGTTCAAAATCATCAAAATTATTCGTGAGAATTTTGAGCTCTGATAAATCGGAAGATTCATTGAAGTTTTTAGTTACCAAACTATGTTAGGGTGATCATAGTTACTTTTCCAGCTGTGAGTAGAGAAAAAAATAAAATTTTGATGCATGAAATTAATCCAAGTATCCACGATGGTGGCAGATGTATGCAAAGGTGCATGTCGGCTAGTCGAATAGTTTTTCAGAAAATATCCGGGCTGAAGTTGAAGAGCGAAATTCCCCTAGAACAATACGCATTTAAAGTTGGAAAACGTTTTTCAGACAGGAAGTGAGGAATTTATAGCATTTACTTCGCGTTCAGAATGATATGTAGATTAAAGGAAAAATTGGAAGGAAGTGAATACGATTCGTCTCTCCAGAATAGGATGGACCTATCGAATGTGAGCGTGATAATCCTGAAAAAATAATCCATTTGTTGGTAATTTATCCTGAAACTGCCTAAATCATCGATAAAGAAATCAGCTACACGACGAATTCTATCAATGAAAATAGAATTGAGCGTCACCTTCGCCCAACTTTATTTGTATGAATTTGCAACTACATAAAATAGACCAAGAATGGAAAACCGGAAGTCTGAAAGGGAAAAATGTTGGGTGAAAACAGGAAATTGGACACCCAGCGAACAAAGGCCATTGTAGTCAAGTTACAGATTCAATCCAATTGCTCGATGGTGCAGAATAAACTTCAAATGGTTTTTTTCGAACATTCGTAACTATGAATTTTCAAATAATATGAAAAGACCACAATTTGTTGACTTATCATCAATAAACTACTTAACAAAACAACCAATACTCAAATCAACTATTTCACTTTCCCAATTTTAACGAATGAAACCAGATGATGCTCACTGTTGATTCGCAATAATTCTGGTGTAGTTACCCAAGAACTGTCTTCATTCCCAATGTCCATCAGGGCCCGAAGGGAAGCCTTTCACCATCATCATCAACGAAAATAAACTTCAATTTCACCTATGAAATGTCCAAGTGATTCTGTTCACAAGACCTCATCAAATTCCTCTACTCAATTTCACAAATCAAGTTCAATTTACCATTCAATCATAATTTCCATCAAATTAGCTGAACAGTGACCCTACTCTCATAAGCATTTCTTAATATATTAATCCACATGATAATTCCTACAAAAAAAATACACCACACATCATCACATCATTTACCATGGTCAAGCAGAATAATTAATAACCATCACAACCGCACAGTTTCTTATTTCCCAACATAATTTATCAACAATACAATAAATCTCGTGAAATTAAACCCAACAATTTTTCCAACTTGCACATATCCATCATCAATCATTTGCATTTATAATTTATTCATTTTATACGTAAATAATTTGGTAAATTATATTCTGTGCTTGGATTATGTTTTCCTCAAAACACTCATACAGAAAAACACACAAAATATAAATACATAAATATAATTCAAAGAGGATAATGATGAAATAGTTTGGCCAAGTATCGATTATTGGAAATAATAATGTCAATGCTCGGGCAGGAAGAGGTTACCGGTCGTTCGTCAATAATTGCACCCACCAGGGCCATTGCCAGTTGTATTGAAGCGCTATTATTTCATATAAATTTATATACCGATATATATTTAATAATGATAACATAATAATAATAATAATAATAATACATTCTCTCTCGCTTTGTACTTCATATCATTTTTTTCTTCTTTCCAACCCCGATTGCGCTCGACCTTTCATCTACCTTTTTTAGCCCCCTTTCCACTTCTCTTTATCAATTAATTTTCCAACATGTAACGAGATCTTCCAATAACTTTTATACTTTATTGTACTTATTTTTTATTGTCTCTCATTTTCAATTTTATTTTTTTAATATACCTGTCATCGACTTTCATCCAGATGAGGAATAAAAAAAAATCCACATTTTCTATGAATAATTATTCTAATTTCTTTTTTCTTTTGTGTATTTTATTCAATTTATATATTTTTTTGTTTATTGGGATTTTTTACGTATGGATTTGTAGAATGGGCGAATGTGAAATTAGAAGGAAAGGATAAAGTGTCTAGAGTCACTGGGTATACTATTAATAAAAACGATAGACAAACAGAAGAGAGTGTGAGGAAGAGACGAAAATTCGAAGAATTTGTCTCGGCGAGAAATTTTTGCGTTTAGTGGTGAAGAAAAATAAATATTGTTTTGAGAAAAAAATTTAACATTTCACGCGCGTGTTATTGAATGTGTATAGATATTTGCACAGTGTCTTCTTCCATTATGTTCCATATAATGTCTTTTCAATGTTCATTTAGTTGTACGTAATATCTGTACCTATAGATATGTATATATATATATATATATATAAAAGCGAGACTCGAAACGCCTGCAGCTGGTACGTTCGATAACCCGCAGCGAGGTCGATGCATCGAGCGCCCTTGGCCTCCACTCTCTTCCTCTTTCGTTCTCACTCACATCCTCTCCCTCTCATCTACTCTTTTACCATCGTCGAAAAACAGTTGATAATAAATTGGGGAATTGCGCGAATATTTCATTCGTTTTTGTGAGAGGGTTCAGTTGAATTGAGAGGCAATGACAAATGCTTTAAAAAATTTTTAATGGTTGTGTTTTTTTTTTATGTTTTAGTTTATTGCATTGGGATTTGGATTTGGAAATATGAGAATATGATGTGGTTTGATGAAGTGAGAGTGAATGTTGATTATGTCAAAAAATGTGATAATCTTGATGAAAATTGAGATTATGAAAAATTGTAATGTGTAATGAGAGCGAAAGTGTTATTTATTTTTGGAATTGTTTTAATTTTTACGAGTTCGATCGGTTTAGTAAAGTCAAAGTGAAATATTTTGCAAATTTCGTTGTTTATGCTAATAATTTTGTTGTGTTTTATTTTTTGTGCTTTAGAAATAATTCTCAAAATTGTCATCGAAGTTTTATTTAAAAAAAGAGGTAGAGGAAGAAAAGTAATTCAACGAATAAATATAAAACTTTTCTTTAAGTGAAAATGAGTAAAAATCAATTAAAATAAAATTGTTGAAAAACAAAAATTCTTGAATAAGTAAAAAAAAATATTTTCACAGTAGACAATTTTTCTAGTTGAACAAGCGTACAAATTTATCAAGCCTGTTCTCTTCCACGTGATGTCTTTCTCGCTTCTGTTACATTTCAATTTATTGCGTGTTATAACCCATAATACACACAGACATACGAGAAAACATTCAGCCTAAAATTCCATGCGTAACTCGCCCCATACAAGCGGCACATAAAACCCAAAAGCCAGACAAAAATAATTTAGTCTTCAAAAGTATTTTCCCTTTTTTTTTCTTCCGTTTTGCGGGAAAAAAAAATCAGTGTTACTTTTTTCCTACTGTAAAAGACGCATTCAATTCGCATAAGCTGGACATGACTCGTGCAAGCACGTACAACTGTCACACCTATTTGTATATACCAATGCAATATAGATACATTTGCATATAATATACATATATATGTATATGTTCAATGCATAAATTTTTTTACTAGTGTTGCGATAGACAACAATGCGAATATTTTGCGTGTACGTATTTTGAATTACCATACGTTGTGATTATAATTATTTGTTAATCTCCATTCTATTTTATACTGCAAATTTAAATTTTTGCAACTTTTTATTGTGATTATTATTATTATTCTTTTTCAAATGCATTTTTTTTATTATTATTAATGTTGCGTCAATGCGCAATTTCTCTCATATATACCTTACCCAAATCCATTCACCCGTTGTGGGGTGCGACCTTGATACTCGTCCAATATTCAACCCAGCACGACACAATGCGCCATTTTCCGTCCAATAATTGGAAATGAACCGCAAAATACTCGACAAATTTTTTTTTTATCTTCAATTACGCACTTTTCTTTTACATTGTTAAGAATTGTTTAACTAATTCCACTAATACAGTTCATGTCAGATAGAGAAGAATAAATTTGATCAATTCTCTGGTGAATCCAACGCAATAATTTCTCCTTCAAAAGTTTTTCATTTAGAAATTAATATTCTTGATGAAACGATAACTCATAACGAAATTGTTCTGAACTCAACTCAATTTAATCAGATAATAACTGTGGGTGGAAACTTTCTGTATTTTTTTTATAAATGTAAAACTTTGAATCGCTAATGAATTCCTAAAAAATTTATCTAACAACTGAAATCATCGTCAATCCTTCTATTCTCATTGTCAGTCTGTAATTAAGAAGTTTATCATTTGATAGAGATGTCACAGAGCACACGAGCGAGAAAGATAGAGAGAATATGAATGTATGTGTATGTTTGGTTCAAGTGATTAATAATTCATATACATTTGAATCGACCATGCGCGTTTGTATGGTGATTCCCTGGGCTATTATATTTACAGATGGACGGCTGCGCGCGTTTGTTATGAATATTCAACGTAATTCACACGCTTTATCTTTATGTATATTAAAAACAAATATATATGCGAATAAAATTTATTCGACGATTCAGTAATACTTTATATTAATTCTGTGATATTCAACCTTCTGTAAATGAGAATAAAAATAATTAATCGTAATATTCTTAAGTATTTTTACAGATTAATTCTAATTGATGAAAATATATAAATTCTCATTTTAATTAAATTTGTGAAGGGAAAAGAGGCAAATTTATTTCTTCTTTCAATTAATTTCAGAGAGATTTTTTTCTCTTTGTGATATTGATCGTTAATTAATTAATTTCGTGTGTTGGAATGCATTATCTTGATTTCATGTCATCATTTGAATATTTGAAAGACAGAATGAGTTAATAAGGGGCTTTTAATCGTATTGGATTAAGTTACAAAGCTGTTAATGAGTATGTTTGATATCATTAGCTTTCGATGAATTAATATCTTTTTAGAAGCATTCTGGAATGATTAATGTGACGAATGAAATTTGAGGAATCATCAGTTGTGATTTATTTTTTGGAGTGTAATTCTAATGCTAAATCAAGAGTAATATCAAAAATTAGAAATCTTTGTATTATTTGTGTTTAAAAAATCGTATTCATCGTTTGATTCATAGTCGAAAATAAATTTTTGTGAGTCTACAAATACTTGACAAACAGCTGACAAAAACAAGTGATCTAATTGTAAATCAGAATGATGTGAATCGTTGAATCTTTAACATAAATTAGAATGAAGGACAAAAATATTGATCGCACCACTTGAGTAGAGCAAAATGTAAATTTCCGGCAGACCATCCATTGTATTTTCTTAGATTGATCCATTTGTAACATCCAAATGGATTCTTAGTTTTGTGCATCTATCAATTACTTGATCAGTCAATATTATTTTCTGTAAATGTGAAAAAAACACGACTTTTACCAAAGGATGAATTTATTTGTAAATGGGAATTGTACAAGCGTTGAAATAAAGTAGCTTCTGACAGACGACCAAAGAACAACTTACCACAGGCCACATGCAAACTTTGTCAGATAGAAACTCTAACACACGAGAACACAAGCTCAACATCGAATTTCTCTTGCATTTCCATCTGTTCCCTACTTGAATTCATCTCTAGAAACGTTCTATCCATATTATACTGAGCCTGCAGCTACCAATATCAACCAAATGTCTTTATCGACGACAATAAATGTGAAAGAATGAAAGAAGATCAGAATAAAATATTTTCCTTACCGCTATTCTATAATATTTTCTCTATTTGTAATAATAAATATTGTCTCATTTTTATGTTAAAGGTGTCCAAAGGACTGTTCATGTACTTCACAATTCTGAACAACCAGCATCTGTATTTGCATTATTGGAATCAGGAACTAAAGTTGTGCCACTGATTGCTGATGGATTATTTGATTTGTTGATGTTGAAAATGACTAATATTTATACGAGCAAGAAACAAACGAAAATTGAATCAAAAGGTCCAAGATTCGAAATTGGTGATTTTTGTGTCAAGCTGGGAAGCGTCACGATGAGTCAAAATTTTAAGGGAGTACTTGTGGAGGTAATAATTGTAATAGTTGAGTTGTAATTTTACTGCTTTTTCCCCCAGCGATTGGAATCATTCCATTGATGACACGAATTATTATAGAGAACCATTTGAATGATTACATAACCCTTTTTTGTTCATAATTGTGAATTGTATCATTTGGATCGAGCAATCATTCAATAGTTCATTGGATTTTCTCACACATTTAATATGACCAAGAGTTCGTAGTTTTCTATTCAAATTGTTGAATCTAATTATGACAATTGATTTCTATTCTAGAATTGTAAACTTCTGATGAATCGATTTGAGATCTTCGGTTGATTTATATTCAATATTTTAATTTGTGTTTCTTATGAAGCATCTGAAGAAGATAATGAAGGGAGTATTCTGGATGGAAGATATTTCGTGGATAAGAATCTAAAAGTACTCAAGAATGTGAAAACCCATATGTAGTTATAAATTTGGATTGACCAATTCCAGAGAATGCCACAGTTGAAATACTTTTTTTCCTATATTCTTTTAAAATTTCTCATTACAATTGATGAAGAATAATATTGACATGTACATTATTGGTTTCAGGTGGAATATAGACCATGTATGATGCCTGGTAGTGCATGGGAATTATTACGAGAATTTCTCCAAGGTTTTCTCGGTTCTGCAGTGTCTAATCAACCTCCACAATATTTGCAGGTGATTTTTTGATTGGTGTTAAAAATTTGACTTTCATAAAAATAATATGGATAAAGTTTTTTCATTGTTAATTTTCAATCTTTTACAGAATCGTATGAATGAAGTCTATCAGCCGATGGATACCATACAACAATATTTAGATCACTTTGGACAATATCGGAAAGCAACTGGAGTAATTTAAATTTGAATAGAAATGAGAAATAATAAACGTCATGATTTTTCATCTTAATCGTATTCATTTGGATAATTGATGTCACAAAATTTTGTTGACCTCATATTACACAATCTTCACTCGTGATTTCATTTCGACTACTTCCTTGGCTCTTTTGTTTATTTATAACAATTTGTTATGAATGAAATGATAGCTGAATGAAACAGACTTGTTACCCAGCGAGAATATTGTGACATTCTCTTTCGGTAACGCTATTTCCGGATGTGTGTAACTTATCGATATCCATTTAGCTATTTAGCGTGGATGATTAAGAATTTACAGTTCGACTGTTTGCATGAATTTGACATCAAATTTATATCAATTCCAGGCTCATCAATTCAGATAGTCATTCTATCTGAAACTAAACAACTACAAAGCCAAAGTTGGTATAAATTTATTCTCGAAATGTGATAAATACTACCACTACAGTTAGGGTGCATGACATAACGGAAATTGTAGTAATTTAGAATGAACTTTCATTGGTATATCACATCATCCAAACACTTGGTTTTCATCAACATGATGATAAGATATTGATGAATACAATCGTTGAAAGAAGAGTTCTTAATTATCGACTGCGTTCTGATTTCATTCATTGGTGAAAATACTTATAGTTTCGGAATATTCAATGTGGTCTTTTGGTTTGAAATTTCGGGCGTACCAATAATCGTGTTTCGATGATGATAACGCTTATATGATTTGTAACCCTAGTACTATAATTGATTTTTTCATTTATTTAGGCTTTACCAACACATACTAATTTCCAAATCTTAACAATTTGCCCCTGATAGCCATTATGATTATAGACATCTACATTGTTATGTTGTTATAAATCGATCATGGCATTGCGAAAGAAACAGAGACATGAGTGATTAGATTGATGTATGAAAATCTTATTTCATTTCGAAATAACTATTTGGCATATTCACCCATCAACTTTTGATCGTGATAATAATTTAATGAATGAATTGATATAGAATTGAAGTAGAAAAATTTAACTGCTGTTATCTGAATTAAGTAGTACAAACCAGCTATCATGATACGTTTGTACATCTTGCTTTACGTTCTGCCTGTAACATCTGTACAGCAAATAACAGTTCCCTTTTACAGACGACGATATAATATTTATCCAACTGCTGGATTTTCGAGCTGGGGAACTGCTAGATAACTCTTGTTTACGTAGACACAACGTCAATCACACAAGTTTTTATCACGTTCTATGCATGACGAATCGACAGTTCTCTTAGTACTGAAAAAAGGAAAATGTACAACATGATAAACTCAGTTTGGCATGTAAACAAAAGTGAAACACATACATGCAGGAATTATTGCACCAATCTCTTACATCTAATGATAAACTACTCTATATCAGATGATACATTACATTCAGTCGCTAGCAATTTTCAATTGTTAATTGCTGCATACGTCCTTTTTTCGTTGAACTGTATTTAGGATTTTTACTTTTTTGACGATCGGTTGTTCTTCCTGAAACATATGAAAAGTTGTGATCTAGAAAAATCATTGTTAAGTTCAACTTAGATTCGGTTCAGTACCCCGACATTCTCCAAGTCGAATAGAAAGTGATTCAAGTTGACTAAAAAGTATTTCTCTTCAGGGAATCATAGTGGAGATGCACCCGAGTTGACCTACATGCCATGTCCCGAAGTGACACAATTACTATGGGGATTATAGCAATTGGGGGCCACTGCTCTTTCTGATTACTTTATGAATATAAGAGATAGATCAAGGTGAATAAATAGCATACACTTTTAGAGTTTTGGTGGTCAGACCTGATCCAGTAGCATGAAGTTGAGAATTTCAATTGTATGTTATTATACTCTGTACATATTTGGTACACTGTAGCAACGATAAGTTTAATGCTTCCATCCACAACAATGAATAGGTGGCAGTTTTTCAGTTTATCACTTTAATTAACCTTATATTAATGAATTATTTATTTAGGATCTCAAATCAGACTATTTTGTTTAAGAGTGCATGGTTAGAATTCGGTGAGATGATTATTTGTTTAAGAATCATAGTAATTATTAAGATTTCCTCAGGTCAGTACAAAATATAGTATGATCTGAAACAGATGATCTATCTAGACTTAATACAATCATTCGATGTGATTTTTATAGTCATTCATACAATGTGCACAGTATTAATTTATTTTGAGACACATAACCGCGAAGATAAAATGAAAGACGTTGAATTAAAATTAATAGTGATTACTTATATTATGACATTTCTTCAATACAGGGAGAACATTTGAAAAAGGATGGTAACATCCATGTTAACTTAGATATTATTTGGTGGTATCATTCCACAAGGCACAATTTTTGCGTACAAACTGGTTTGGATCGCAAATGGATAACTCTTACGAGTCTTCACTGCAAATATTCCCTTCATATCGTGATTAGTGCCGAACCCCATGAAACCACTTCGATATTTTCTACAAAAGCAACTGATTGATCGCCAACTTTCACATCTGAAAGCAGGAAAGCCATATGGATTTAATATTGACTCAATATAATATTCCCTGGCACGTCGATGGCTGCATGCTATATGAGCTTTGATACAACGCGGTTGTGATTTTCCGCCGTTTACATAAAAATCTACATGTCCGATCGGCCGATTTATGCCGAATAATCGTGTATCAGTGTGAATTATATCAACAAAAGTTGCATCTTGCTTATCGAGCATTCCATGGGGAGATCTTCTTTTCTCGAATTTTGGACCTGCTGGATCCAAGCCCGTTATCCTTCCAATCTGTTGAGAATCATGTCACAATCATTCATGGATAAATATCAAAGAATGATGATCTAGATCTTCATTTTCATACAATAGTTTGATTCTATGAAATTATTTCACTTCTTATTCAGCAGAAAAAAATTCAGAACCCGTGGAAGTTTCATAATAATTTAATGTATCGAATGTGGTGTAGGACGAAGCTTCAATTATACAGCAGTCGGATTACAGTCGGAACCAAACATCCAATGTTGGTTGCAGTCAAGGGAAAAGCGAGGCACGTTTGCACGATCACTATGAGGAAGATATTGAGGGAATAGAGCAAATAGGTTCCTGGTGGTGAGCATTGAGGTGGTATATGAAACGCGGTACAATAATTCATGTAAAGTGAAGCAACATCATGAATGAAACGCTAAGATTAGTTGCGTTCGTGTATTACTCGATCCGTTTAGATAGAATTGAGTTATGTATTTTACCTTGAATTATCAAAAGCGAAAATGAAGCAGATCTAGAACAATTGATGAACGGAATGAGTTGTTTGCAGTTTTGGCATCACTTCTCTGTCTTTGAACTAATTTTGATTAGCGCGATCGTCCGATAATTCACAAAAGCTCTTATTCGTTTCGACCATGATCATCATCCTCTAAGGACTTTTGAGTTATTAATGATCAAGAATTTTTCCTACCTTTTCGGTGCTAAGTTTGCCAAGTTCTTCTCCAATTATTCCACTAATATGCGCTCCCAAACTGTTACCAATGATATGAAGTTTTGGAATAGAGAGCATTCCTCTTTTCTCCCAGGATCTTATCATCAAAGCTGCATATTTACCAATTATCGGCAATAAATTCACAGCCGCGTTGTAATGTGGGTACAATCCGAAGAGTCCCCAATCCATCATTATAATGTTGTAATGTCCGCAAAACATATAGGCTATAAATAAAAGGAAATGCAACTATGTGGCAGTTCGAATAAAGAAGTTCATTAACTCACCATCCTTTATCTTTTCGGAAGATTTTGAAAATGCATTCTGCGTGAAACCGTGAATATACATAACGGTTGGATTTTCAGGATTCCAAACTTTTTCATCTTCATCAGTACCAATCTTGCGTTGTAATTCGATTGGATGGAGTATATTATTCCTAGGAATATGAAAATACAGATAGAAATATTTGTATGTGCACGTGTCTATTTTGAAACAATTTATTGTACCTAGTGTAAAGAAAAAATTTGATATTCTTGATAAATTTTGGAGGAATCCCAAGTAGATCACATTTATCAGCGTGCTCGAAACCTACAAAAGAAAGAATTGAAATCTCAGATAAATTGTAATGTTCAATCATGGCGTTGTGATAATAGCCAACGCAAAAGCAAAGTAATCTGGCTCATTATATTCTACTCCGGATGAACCATCAAACCTATTCATATATTATTTCCAATCATGGGAGATATATCAGTAGAAAATCCTAAAGAAAACTCACCTGTTGTTACCTGAATTATATAGCAATATAAAGCAGCTTTCGCGATTGTTTTGTGCATGATGCCTTTGATGTTTTTTTTTTTTTTTTCGGCAAGTGTACAAGCAATAGTAATCTAATTTTTCAGACGACTGTCTAATATTTGTTCAATTGCTGTATCATTTGACTGAATGAGAGCTAGACAACTTTAGTCTACGAGACCATACGACGTCAAAAACACAAGTTGCTATGACTGATTATTATACAAGACAAATCGACAGCTCTCCTACCACTGGAAAATGAAGACCGAGAGATTTGGAAACTACTTGATATCCTCAGTCTAGAATATCTGTAAACACATTAATCGAACAGATGCCTCTAATTTGAATGAGAATCTAAGAATTCTTCTCGTTGTTTACAGCTGTATGACGTCAGAATGAATAGATCAAATTCGAATATATATGCATAATGAGATAGTCAGTTTAAACAGAGAGATGTTGAAGAATAACATGCATATAATTATGAGGACATTAATGAAATGATAGTATTCGATTTGGATCTGAAATCTGCATACTAATGACTCTGATGATGCAGTTGATGGATGACAGTGCAGTCGAAATGCTCATCGGTGGATGATTATACTGCCAGTCAAGGCAACAAATCATGAAGCTGGTCATGCTGTCATGATTTTATCCAAGCAACCATTTTCCGAACAATCAGAAAATGTTACTGGTAGGTTGTAGTTCGTGATTGAACAATTGAAAGGAGTGTATGAAAGGTCGGAAGGTTTTAAATGAATATTAAGATCCTTTTCATGAGGATGAGTGTTGATTATGGATACCAAATCTCTGACGCGATTCATAAAAAATTCACTCAATTATGTGAATGTGACGAGCATTTGGTTGTCCATACTGTAGTTGTGCTTCACAATTGGAAATATCAATTGTGATTTCATCGGTAGTATCATTTTCGGAATTTTAGTTATGAGTTATGGAACCATTATCGTTGTGTAGTTGCGATATTTCCACAGCAAAACTGTTTTTCTTCATTATAGATCGATCGATCAGAAAAACGTGAATTGGTGATTCAAACACCTTACTGTGAACAGATTGAACATTTAGATCAGTCAACCGGTCGTATCTTCACTGACGATCATTTTGTAGTTGCATGAGAATGGTAGCTTCAGTCAACTGGTAATCATGCGTCTTCTGCAAATGATTTCCTGAGAAATGATAGGTTTTTTTGAAAGTAAATTGAGCGGAACATCTGTAAATTCAGATGATGAGGAAATTGGTGTTGTGCTTACAATTCTTCATCTTAGTGGCAGCATCAGTTCTGTTGATCCCAGTGATTTTATGACATCAAAGTCAGTAGCTCATTGTTCTGTGGCTGCCAGTTGTAAGAACTCATGGTGGATATTTTAGACCGTTTGTATCAAATTCAAGTACTGATCAAGATGATTAGATGATAATTTGGAGTAGAGAAAAAGCTGTTATCGTCATTCGATTCTTTTGGTTTTATTTTGTTGGAACTTCAGAGTTAATGAATGATAAAAATGATCCATAAAGTGATGAACGACGGTTTGGAACCATTCTGTAAGAATTGAAATTTGAAATGAGGGTTAAATTTTGTGAAAAATAGGTATGATAGATAATACTCGCCAAGATCGATCGGGGAACTGATCCAAGTTATCATTCGAATCCGATAAATTAATGAATAGCAGATGAGAAACTGTCATCATTGAACTCATCTCTCATTCGCGCTGAAGAAGTCACTCATAGCACCAAGAAGTCAACTTGGTGATCATCACTGTCTTACTCTGTACAAATTTTTCCACCTATTGTACAGGTGGAAGAGTTCATCACTTTTTCTGTAATGAATTAAGCTTGTCAATATGACTTGGGTATGTTGAGAGGGATGAATATCAATCCGTATACAATCCTTCGATGATTCATTCTAGTTACATCTCAGTTGCGACTATCATGAGCAGCGTTAGCTAATTATGGGGATATTTATGTGAATGTTGCCGCCCCGACTTTCACTCACATTCCAACAGCACTATCCTGAATATTCCCCTCATGACAGTTGAAAAGCTATCTGGCCATTCAATGTAAGGTCCTTTCAGCATGAACGAACTTAGAACACATTTCATTTGCTGTCATTTAAATGTCTATCAATAATTCGTTCGTTTCCTTTATAAGTAGTAGTAGAAGTAGACTTCAGAGATAAGTTGGCCGTCATTCACCTGCAATTTTGCAAGTATTTATAAATACATTTATAGATTGATCATTTATTAACTTATCTTCCAACACATTTAGGTTGATTCATTTTTATCCCAATTGCACATCAATATTTAGAGCCTGTCATAAAAATTATGATTCTACCTTATATCCTTTCTGATAGGATTATGCATATGCTGCAGAATTATAAGTTCTCTAGATATTTCAGAAAGGCAAGAACCTATAGGTAAGGAAATTATTACGAGTTAGAAGCATCAGATGTTGCTGAAGTTTTAATGTCGCTGCTGAACGTTATTTTTGGATATGGTTATTGTTGCTAAGTTGAAAGTGATATACAGTCATTTCGTATCAGAATAAGTTAGTACACCAAGATTAGAGGGGAAATTGTCTACTTTTGTCGATACTTTTTTCCACAATGGAAATTTGCTGCAATAAAACTAGAAAAAATGACAGAAGGTTCACTGAACACTTTAACTATGATCGATAGTGAATTTGAGATGATTACAAAATTGCTCGGCGCAATATAGAATTGTTTCTCAAACAAAAGATTCGATGTCTCCAGGAGTTATCGACCCCAAACCAATTTCTCTGATAATCTGAACAGTTTGTTGCAAAATGCAGCTCGATTGGAAGCCGACTACTTAAAGGGAGGTTACCATCGAGACGCATTTGTACAAAATGCATTTGATGAATAAGACAAAAGCACTATCTAATAAAGAGAAATGAAACCCTTCCGTTCCTGAACCAATTGTACCTATCAGTTGTTGAAATCGCAGTTATATTTCATCGTTAGAAGGAAATATGACACGTTGTTAAAACTTCTTTGTATAAATTTCTTTGGGATAAATTTTCCTTCCGCTATTGATTATACCTTCCAAATTATCAACTTTATTTCTGATAGATTGACATAGGCATTTGATATGTTGAATACATCTAACTATTCCCGAATGTGTTGATATATTGAAAAGATTGAAATAAAGTAACGAATTTCAAACAACTTATCCTGATCGCATGATCACTTGCTAGAGTTTTCAAGTACTGATTAACAAAAGTTCTAAATTTACCAATTCGAAGGAATGCACCCATCTTCATCATTCCAATTGACTGGTACCAGTTCTTCATAAACTGAATAAAATCACTCTAAGAATCAACACTGGGCGAACAATGAGGATTCCTAACGCTCTTGAAACAATTTGTGTATTATTGATGATTACCATCAACTCGAATTTGTTGATGCAATAATTTCCAGAATTACAAAGTCAAGATTAGATGCAAACATGCTAGTGAAACTTTTAATTAGTTGAGACGATTGATATTTTTAGTAAATCTGATTAGCGTTATCTATTGTGTTCGTTTCATCCGTAAAAATCGTTCACAATAAATAAAGAACGAAGTGAAAATGATTTATCATCCACCAGTCAACTCTTCAGAGTCACTGCGATAGAACAACTGAAGCCGCACGCAAAGAGAATCTGATTCCATCCCCACCCTCACCAATTTAGTCGATAAAAAAACGATTTAGAACGTTTTTCAACGAAATCGTTCATGCTCAGTAATTTGAAAAATCAATTTGGAAAGTTCGATTTTTCCGAGGTGGAAAACTACATGTAGACTTCGTGTTGTAATCATGTCATCAAAACTTTTCAAATCGTTCCAGGCTCCGCTCACTCATACTACAAATAACAATTTGAAAAAATGGTGGCTACAAATATATTACATGAATATCAAATATTTTCACAAAGGCTTAAGAATATAATGGTTTGGTCGGGACTTTCTCCAGTTGTAGAACCAAATTTGTTTTATCGCATGTTGCCATATGTACTTTTTTTCGCGTCCTTCACGTCAACTTTTACCACATTCAATTCTTGTGTAGCATATCAGTCCAACATGGAGATTATGATGAAAAGTATGGAGGTTTTTATTACTGTGACTGCCACAGACTTGAAGGTAAGATTCAAATGTCCCATGAGACAAAGGTAGGCACTGCCGTCTTAAGTGCGTCATCAAACAAGAAATTCTTCATTTAAAACATTGTAAACACTTTGTATACATTTTTAATAGATGTTATATTCTTCATATAAACACATTTTTTCCGTTAGGATTGTTAGAATCTATACGTTTGCTACCACACAAATGAATTTTTTGTGATAGTTGTGAAATCTATACTTTCATGTGCATCTACAGAATTAAATAAGATCCATCAATGACAAACTTTATCGCATACTTCTAGATATTATGCGTAATCCTTAACTGGCAAGACATCAACGAACTTCATGAAACTCTAGACTATATTTCTCTGGAAGTATTGCAAAACAGACACACTCAACAACATTTTCTAAAAAGATTCAATGCTGCACGTCGATTATCAACAACTCTCATAATCATGGCGTTTTTGGCGATTGGAACCTTTTTTTTCGCACCAATAGCATCTTTCATCTTCCAATGGATTCATCACATTCATCCTATCCAATATCGACTACCACTTCCCGGAGTGTATCCGTGGTCCATATCTGGTGGCAGTTATTTATATTATTTCCATCTATCCATCGAAATGCTGAGTTGTTTCGCAATCTTTGTCGTAGCATGCAGTGTTGACGCCTTCTTTCCAGTTTATATATTTCAAATCGCGGGACAGTTTGACGCAATGTCTTATCAATTAGATGCTTTGAGGGGGAATGATAATTATGATATGATTATACGAAAATGTGCTAGAAAGCATCAGAAGCTATTGAGATGTCGTGATATTGTTGAAACAATTTATGGTCCTATTATTATTTGGATGATAATGACAACTGCGATTGTTTTATGTGCACTTACATTTCAACTTTCAAAGGTAATACCTATTGATAACTATATTGAATAGATTGGCATTGATGATTTCGTTTGTTTTATAGTTAGAGAGTTTCGTTATCACACGGGTTTTTCCAGATGTTGCCTACATGGTCTCCAAAATGTTGCAGATGTTCATTTATGCATCGTCCGGCACCGTTTTGACTTCAGCAGTAAAAATATTTTTTCAATAATCACGCAATATTATTTGACACCTTTTTCGACAATTTCTAAAAACAAAGTCTGATTATCTTGAAAATGACACAGTAGTTTTTGCCATATTGTTAAAGGCGAACATATGAGTAGACAAAATTTGTTTCTTGTCCATCGATTAAAGTTTGGAGTCTTAAGAATATTTTGTACAAATTTCATATTAATATTCCAACAATTGTGGAAGTTATGGGGAATTTACTAGAATGCGATCGACGGGCCTGTTGATGCCCCCTTTTGTTTAGCAAGTATGAGGGGTCTGACCCTTTGCAACTTTTAACGGTTACTCTAGAGCGTGACTCGATCACCAGTCACGTAACAGTAAACTTTTATTTTGTGTGGAAATCATCAACCTGTGGAAATTATACAGTGAAATGGATGAAAGGGAAGGCAATTTTAAAAGTAAAATGATCAGAGCAGATGAAGTGAAGAATGTGATTTGTAAAGACCGGGCTGAAGGAATAAAGAAGTCCTATGAATCGTTTTGAATTCGAATAAAGTGAGGAAAATACTGCTGAGTATGAGGAGTGGGCAAACAATCATATCGAAAAGTGTAAAATAAATCACGAAGTTTCTTCCGGCAAAATGGAGGGATCTTTCACATGTTGTCAACCGATCTAAAGCCACAGCACCACGATTGTCCACCAGGAAGTGATACATAATGTACTTAGCCGCATAAGCTAAAGCTACTAAATACATTGAACAGCTACCACCATAAGCCCCATCACAGAAATCGAGCAGATAGTTTTTGAAATAATAATTCTAAAAATTCACTTATTTGTTCTCACTGTCTACTCATATGTTGCCGCTTATTCCGTGATGGAATGCTTAGAATTTGAAATCCTTTGCTTGATATGCAATAGCTTTGGTGAATCAATCATTTATGTAGCATTTCAATCATAATATTCACTCAAACTTTCTTTTAGAGTGAAATGTTTGCTGAATCGATTTATGTTGATCACTGGCCAGAAACTGATCGCAAGAGATCCATGTCATCGATTCTGATTATGCTCACGCAGAAACCTTTATTCATCACAGCTTGTAGATACTCCGTTGTATCCATAGACTTATTCGCCGAGGTAACACTGAAAAAGAAGACTATTTTCGTGTTTTACTTGACAACTTTTTTTTCAGATACTTAACACAACAGTTTCCTATTTTCTGCTTCTAAAATCAATGGAAGAAAAATGAGTCTGGACTATTGAGTACTCCATACTGAGGAGAAACATCGATTCAATCAGTATAGAAAGCTATATTTGTAGTGATAGTTGCAGAGCATAGAAAATTGAGTGTCACTTTAAAATGGTGCGTTAAACGAAAAAGTAACCCAAAGACGAACACAAATCAGCACTTTGAACGAATCTCAATTGGAGAAGACACTTTTGTGCTACATGTTTCATTGCTTGATACTTTTCATTGTGTATTTCGAAAATGGAAAGAACATGTAAGACATAGATTTTGAAAGGATCGATAATCTCATAAAGAAACGAATCAGCAAAAATAGAAACGAATATGAAGACATTCTTCATATTTTACAACGTGTTGAAGCTCATGTTGATGAAAAACTAGTAAGGCCTTCTGTCTAGACGACTGGCAGCGTGCCTAGCAGATAAAATGACTTAATTGAACACAATATCACAAGATTTGCATTGGACTCAAACGCAATTGAATTTTTTTGGTAACTGTTGCAAAATCTTATTCTATCCTTTTGAAATATCGCTTTGCTACGAGATCACTCCGGTCATGCGACATTATCTACCAGATAAAAGGAAAAACAAAGATCAATACAAATACACTAAATGTCTTCTTAATTGTATACATCCATAATCCAATTTTCTCACCAGAACAGCTCCATCTTCTGAAAAATCATATTTTCGAGTTGTTGTACAGCCATCGTCATTGATTGAGATTGTGATCAAACTATTCTCCTCAAGTTTAGTTATACTCTGTAATTTTTTTCCATATGATGTATCAAAACAGTATACATCTATTTACTCTGACAGAAGTTGAAGAACTCGTACTACCTTCAATGTAACACCGAAAGGCATCGCTTCTTCGTATTCCGAACCAAGTTTGAATACACATATTTGTGTTCTCATCATTGTAATGCTCTTTAGTGTCCATTCTTCATTATTATTTGAGATTTCTAATCGGGGGTTTGACTTTGCCATCATTTTTCGTGCGATATAAGGAACCCCTTGATCAGAACAATGAAGAAGTGTTACAGAAATAGAAGGAACGTGAGTGGATCCATGTATGAATGATGAGAAAATGCTAATCTGATTCAGAATATTGCAATGATAGTTTGAAATTGATGATATTGTCACTATTATAAATTTTTTAACTTACCTAAAGTTTGAAAATATTCCTCGATAAGTTCACTCTTTTCCTGCTGATATTTTCCAATGATTGGTATCATTTTACGTGCAATTGTTTCGTTTATTTTCACTTTTTCAATCAGAAAGGAATGACTGTGTGTCAAAAGAAATGCAAATATTTTCGGTATTGACAAGTCTAAAGTTATTGGTATCAAAGCAGAACGACAGATACTCGAATGCGATTTCTCTGATGGATTGACTAATCATTCCTCATGATTAGATACATATCTTTGAATATTCGTATAGATTCATATTCGATTTTATAGATTAACACTGATAACTATGATTTTTTTTTCATATCGCATCAGCGATAAGAAAAGGATTCTTATACATGAAAGATTGTTGTTTATGATCGCCACGATGAGGTTAATATTTGAAAAGCGTGATCACGTCAGTATTTTTTACTGCTAATCGAAAACATTAATCATGAAAGAGTTTTTACCTCTAAAATTCTTTTGCATGAAAGAAAACTGTGGGAGTGTGAGGATTTGATCACTCAACTGTCCCGTTAGTGTCCCTGTATTCTACTAATGCACTTATGCAATGTTATGATTGAAGTTTAACGTTAAATTTGAACTATGAAGTATACACTTTGATATAGTTCCAATATTGTTCAGATTACATAGATCGCAGAAATGATGAAGTTATGACTGACATAATTCTGAAATCACTGATTCGATGTTTATACGATCTGATACTTTGGATAGGATTTCCAAGAAGTTGCGTTTTTCGGTTCATAACCTTCAAGGCTTTGAATATTTCTACATCGGTCAACCTTGTTGGGCTTCATGATTTGTGTACACCTCTTCAAAATCTGTTCTATCATTTTAGAAAATTCTTGGATTTTCTCCAAACTTTATTGGATACATAATAAATCATATAGGAACAGAGTTTTTCAACGAATTGAAATAATGAAACAATTGTTTTTTTTTAGCTGTACTCAAATGCAATTTATTTTATAA
>JAPYZH010000368.1:0-72899 GCA_030523085.1 Meteorus colon
TCAGATTGCATTTTATATATTAAAAGAACATTGAATAACAATTGGCAGATTCTCATAATGACTCACCGTGAATTTAAATATTGATAAAAACAGTTAACTAATTTTATTTGAACTATTGATCTTCACTTTTCTTTTATGTCAAATTGATTCGAAGATGTCATAGGTCAATCAATGATCAAAATCTATAAAAATTTTGATCAGACTAATTTTCCCTGCTTTCACTAACACCTACAATACATTCACACAAACAAACCCTTTCGGACTCAAAACACACCCTGTCCAATATTTTTACTACCCCTCACGATGTTACGTAAGTTTCAAAAATTGTAACAAGAGGTTTTACTACAATTAAAAACAATAAAGTCATTTCTACAAATATTCCGTCAACTCGAATCAATTTTTCTCTACTCATTTTATCAATTCTTGTGACAATACTGACATTGTTCATCGCTGATGAGTGAACATAGTAATTTTAAATGTATAAAAGAAAAAATAAATCACCAGGAATGAAAGAACGAATGAACTTTGGTGGTTAATTTCGTTGTGCACGTGGACATTATCCCTCATCGTTATATTTTAGTTCTCATCTGGGGGGTACTAGAAGTAAATATATATATGTATAAATATATATGACATAGTGTGCACATGCGGGTGAATGTGGTACACAACGTGTGGTCCTTTTGTAATACTAACCAACCGCTGAATCATTCAGCCGCAGTGAGTGCGCCAGCAGCAGCTCACATACAACATGGAGAGAGGGCGGTCAAACTAATTAACTTGCTGAAAGATACACGTTGAAACCTGCATTTTTTTTATCATTATTATCATCATTACTGTTAACATTCCATTTTATTTTATTCTATTACTTCATTTTTTATATTTGGAATCAAATAGAAATACGTAAAACATTTACTAGAAAAAACAATAAAAAAATTACTGGAAATGTCAGAAATTCTTTATCAATTTTGATTTTCTGAATTTCTACCGAATTATTACACCGACAAATTTCACGAATTCGAATGTTTTCAACGAATATTAAATTTTATAAAAGCATTTGATTAATTTTTTTAGTCGTTACATATTTTCAACATTCACAAAATTATCGTTCAAAATTTTATTAATTTTATTCAACTAACAAATTCGATTATTTTCCAAAAAATCTTCCTAATAAATTTATCTTCAAACTATTCTCAAAAATTTATAACCAGTACAAAATTTATATAACAACAATCATGACATAAATATAGAGAATAAAACAACAAATAATTAAATTGAAACATTTTTCATTCTATCTCAATGCAGAAAATCAATTTAAAACTGAACAAAAATAAAAAATAATATCAAATAAAAACAGATAGCGAAAAGTATTGATACGTAGTCTATCTACAATTGTGTTACAAGAGACAAAACGAGTTTATACCCCCTCCACATCCCTCCATCCCTTCTTAACAGCTCCGAGAAAAGCGTTTATATCTATACATATAAATGTATTGCGTTCACATTTCGCGCGATATGGGAATAAAATGTGAAACTGTAAATTGTGCGTGGGAAGAATTACTCCCTGAACGATCGTAGGTTGGTTTACCACATAATATATTTATGTATATATATATATCTATCAATATATACAGAAAAAAATATCAACACACTCACAAATACATTTATAGACACAAATGTATAACATCGAATTCGAGGATTTAAATGTACGCGTATTCGAGCAAACTTATATTACATTTGGGGCTTAGTTTTTTTGGGGGATGGAAAAAGAAAAAATTTGTTACATTATATCGAAACTGTATCACTCCCTAGTGGATGTAAAGAAAGAATATTTTTTCCTTCACCCATACAACAGGAATTGAAGACGGGGAAAACGAGTGCGAAGAGGGTTTGGGTGTTATATGGAAGAAAAATATTTGTGCATTGATACACACTAGAGAGAGATTTGTTAGAAAATAATAGAAAATAAATTGTTGTAAAAGAATTTGTTGTTATTTCAATTCATTTATGTTAATTAATTATTGTTTTTTCTTGGTTGAGAGAGTAGAAATCTTTTGTTGCAATTTAACGTACTATAATTGACATAAATTAATTAATAACAATCAGTTATCAACATTCATTCATTTAATGTTAATAAAATTGTTTAATATAGAATAAACTTTCTTTTTAGGTTAGTTTTTTTTATAGAAAACTAATAAAAGTCGAATGATCAAATTAATATTCATTAATTAATTGCCTTACGAGTCACAACGTAAAATTAACTGTTCACAGCAATAAAATTTATTAATTACCGAATGTTTAATAAATAATAACTATAAAAGTAATATTTCTTCAAAATTTTCTTTCATTTTCTTTTTCTTCTGACAAAAAATGATTTTTCAATGATAATAATATCAAATTAATCTTTTTCATTGTCTTTCTTGTCATGACAATCAAACAAAAAATAAAAAATAAAATAAATAAATATATAACAATGAAAAATCGTGTATTGCAAGTAAATAAAGAAAAACAATGGCAGTCGTATGTTTTGTATCGAAAAATTTGACAGTGACATGATTGAACATAACGTACGTGTCGCCAGGGGAATTATAAAAAACAAAAAGAGAAAAAAAAAACAAAAAACAACTGTCGTAGACGAAAAAATAAAAGGTAGAAGAGTAGTGAGGTTGAAAAGAGGGTGAAAATAGCGACAGTGATGGGTGGTCAGAGAATAAAAGAGAGTGGGAAGGAACGAGGTACGAGTGTGAGCATGAGATTTGAAGAAGAAAAGTGAGCGGGTGGATGTTACGATTGTCTTGTCTCAAATGTGTATACCGACTCGCCTTCACGTGTTTCTTGTATCATTTTTATATAAATATATACCGGGTGTCTATAAATATATATACGGCAATGCGGAATGGCGACAAAAATAGCGTATGATTGAGTGAACGCCGCGAGGGATTTTCTCTCGCGTTGTTAAAGAAAGCGACAAGTTTATACATGTCTGTGGTGTTGTGACCGAAAATTCTCCACTCTCTTTATCTCCTGCCCTTTTCTTTTTTCTTTCTCTCACCATAAAGCACAGAAAGGGTCGACTAGGGACTGCGACAAGAGATCAAGGGTAGAAAAGAAAGCCGCAGGCCAGGAAGAACAATCGAAATGGAATAAATGACATTTAGCAATAAAATTTGATATTAAACGAATAGGAAAATTCATATTCATCAAAGAAAATAAATTATTCAAACGAACGTTTTAATTACATTGAGCAATGGAAATTTGTTTATGAATTATAAATAACAGAAAAAAATATTGTTTTAATAGGAAAATTAGTTCCTTTCAATATATATTTAAATTTGTTTATTCTTCGAAAATTTGGATTCGAATTTAATGGTGAAAATTTGATTATATTGTTGATCAAAAATTTTATATCATTGAAATATTCATAAATTATATCTGATAATTTAACCAGAAATATTTCACACAATAAAATAATAAAAATGGATCAAACACCAAATTTTTAAATCAAAAAGTTCCATTTTGTATTTACCACATCTCATCAATTCTTTTCATAAATCAAAAAAAATCTTCGACTTCTTTCAAGTGTATGAGAGATAAAATTCATATAAAACACCAAAAAAAAAAAGTTATTAGATTATCTAAGTCTATGGCCTCGTATATACATTCACATCCATCCATATACGTTTGTATTTTATTGGGATATTTTTTCTTTGTTCTTTTATATCTACACATATACCTATGTATAAATATATATGTATGTATATATGTATAGTTTTCCATTTGTGCCAAACGAAATCATCGGATAATCGAAGGTTCGATCAAGTAGACGTAACCTATGACCCCATCGTGTGCCACAACTTGGAGTCGATGAGGGACAAAGAGAAATAAAGGAAAAAAGATAGGGCAATGGTTTAAGACTTATCCAACAACCAACACTCAACTATTTATATTTTATTTATTTTTATTTCTATAAATCAGTACTTTATGTACGTCATCAACAAAATTTGAATTAACTCAACAATAAATAAATTAATAAATTGACAAGATGAAGACAAAAATGAAAACAGTAAATGGAATTGAAATGAGATAAAAATGTGGAAGAATTTAATAAAAGTTAACAATGTAAAATAAGATTAAAGTTTTCGATATTTTTATCTAGGGACAGGATGGATTATGGACATATATATCTGTGTGTGTGGGTAACTGATATTTTCTTTTTATAATCACCTGACAATAATTTAATTATCAGGCGATTGCGCTTGTTCTTAAAAGAAATTCAATTGAAATGCCTGAACTTGTATAAAAGAACAAGAACAAACATCAATTCCCTTCAGTTCAAGAATTCAAATTCCGCTTGAAGAAAAAATTCTTTACATCCCAATAGAACTTGCAAATCCACTAAAAATCATTTCTAATCAAATTCCAACCCAAAAACAATTTTATTTTGTACGAACAAAGTGTAAGATTCAATAAATTAACAAAATTCAATTCCATATACAAATAAAATTAACGAATAAATCATCCCAAAAATAATTCATTGAATAAAAAGAGAAAAGGAAAAGAATCAGATTTCTACTCTCACCGTAATTTCAAACGACCATACCACTAGCAAATAACCAAAAAAATAACGAGAAAAAAAAATCGTTGCACGTGGTGTCGAAGACGAAACAGCAATCAATAAAGACGAAGTTACGAGCCCGTTCGTTGGATTCCTTCAATCAAATTGGGAACATCAAAGCGACGTACGAATGGCGAAGGGATAGAGCATCAGCAATGAGAAAGCTTGAGTGGGGAATAGAAAAAGAAGAAATGAATGAAGAATAGGAGTGGGCAAAAAGAAAAAGAAAGAAAAAAGAAAAAGTGTGGGGGGTATGAAGAAACATTCCTTGGGGGTAGAAAACTGGGAATTAGCCTCTATCTCCACAAGAGCTTCCGAACCCTCGAGACAAAGGCGAATGTCTCGTACTCTCTTTTCCAAATCTTCCTCACCCTATTTACTCACACACATCCACACACACACATATATACATACATATATACATTTATATTTATATGTATTTGTGTTCTTGGTGCGCGAATTCACGTCGATGTCTTCTAACCCTGATGGTACTGATGCGCCTCCTTCGTCATCTACGTCAAGTCTTTCTGTTAAGCCAACTGAACACATGGCCATTTTCGAACAAAAGCTAATTAACGTTTTCGCTACAGCGAATATGAAAAAGGGAAAATAATGAAAGGGCAATGTGAAAATAGATGAATCGAGTGGAATAAAATCATTTGATAGATTGGACATTTTATTAATAAATATTGGAGTAATTCGAGAGAAATTTTCTATGAAATTACTATGGAAATTCTGTGATTGATATGCAAAAATATTTTGGATGAGAGATTAATGAAGATTATTTGAATGTTTTAATAGCAAATAAAGATTAACATATGTAAAATAATTTATAATAGCAAAATGATGAGTGTCAATGTGGCAGACATTTTGCGAACAATTGAAATTACAGATTTTCCATTTTCTATACAAAACCAAACTATTTAATCTTTCTAATAATTTATTTTCTGTATTTAAATGTACTTCAAAATCATAAAGTAACGAGTTAAGTGACTCGATTAGAAAAAAAAACTTCACACCGTACATTTTATTATTAACAAGTCTGAACTTGCAGAAATTGTGGATTCCGTTTGAAATGTCAAGATTTCTATCTACCAAATCACCTTGCACACCATTTATATATTTATACATAAATGTGTATATATGTGTATCTATATATGTATATTGGTTAATTTATATTTATTTATGTATTTAATGCATGGACACGTTGGAGAAGAAAAAGAAGGAACGGTAGTGTGAAGTTAATTAGAATGAGAATTATCTCGGTCTGTTTGAAGTTGAGTCATTTATTATTGCAACAATGTAATAATTAGATTATATATCATCGCCATATCTAAACCTTAATATGAATCCATCGCAAGGAATAATATGAAAACTTTAATAACTTCACATAACCATATACTGAACATAAATATATACAAATTAATGATCTCAAGTGTTAATACTTTTGCGTGAGTTTTCGTAGCGTGGCATCATAACTTATTAATTTCCATTACTTCAACATTTATATTTATGTGTTTCTATAAAGAAATATATATATGTTCAATACCCCTAAATATTATTGTAACAACAATTTCAACATAAATTTTGCAGCTTTTTGTTTTTTCCATTTTTACTATTCATCATTATTTTCTCCTTTCGTTCTTTTTTTTTCTCTTTCGCTAGTAGCAAGGGGATCAAAGTCGCGCAAAGGGGATGAAAGACGAGGTGGCGAATAACGAGAAAAAGGGATTGAGAATGCGAAAGAGGGGAGGAAAAAAAGGAGAGTAAAAATGTGCGCACGCGCATACAGAATAAAAGTGGCGGCATAAGCATCAACCAGAGAGTGGAAAAACCCTTGGGGTGGAACGTTATATTGAGAGAAAGTATAAGAAAAAGCAAGGGGGATGTAGAATCAAAGTAGAGTGAAAGAGAGCGAGGGATGTAAATGCCCCTGTGATGTATCGGATCGATGCGCCAACATCCCAGACATGCCTTCTTTGTACTACACAACGTAAAAACATTTTTCTCATTATTCAGAAGAAATAAAAATGAATTGTGAAATTAATCAAATAGTTTTTAAAATATTATCAAATCATTTAAAAATTGAGAATAAAATAAAATAAAAGACAATTTCATTTATATCATCTTCAATCAGTAAAAGTCTAAACTTGTTCAAACCTGTTTCATCAAGAAATCCTTTTTAGTTATCTTCAATTGTTTTAGTAAATAATTTATCAAATAATATATAAATTAATAACAAAATACCAAACAAATCCCTTCAATTTTCTTCTTTCATTCTCTTTCAACCTTAAGATGACACTGTAAACGAGCGAACACTTGCTGTGAAAATTCAATTGATCTAAAAAAAAAACGTTCAACGAAAAAGAAATGGAAAGAAAACCAGAAATAATAGAAACAGTAAAAAAAACAGGAGAGAAGTGAAAAAAAATAGAAAATGACAAGGACAAACTATGTAAGGAGACGACAACGCACACTCACACACATCTGTATATACAAAGCATGAAGCGGGTGCGCGGCATGCCGCGCAATTACTTCTAATAACTCGTGGAAGGATAACATTTACGGTAGAAAAGAGTGCCAAGAATTGTTAAGGAAACTTTGAATTGCTGCGCTCAGTTGTGCGGTTGTGGAACCTTCTTTATATATATATTTCTATATATAGATACAAATAGACAATATCTATAGTCAAATAGAGATAGAGATATACAAAGGGAAGAAGAGGATGAAAAATAAAAGGATGAGAAAAAGTAGAAATAAATAAAAAAAAGGAGGAAATAACCAAGGAAAAAAAAAGGGTAAGAAAGAAGTTACCACGTTCTTTCGTGTCTTCCTCAACCGCAGCATGTGACCACATGCACCAACCACCACTTCACTATATATGTTGCATCCCTTATGCAACTCCCCACCCAATCCTTAGCGTTGCATCATCACCCTGTAAAGCAACTTTTTAGATAGAAACATTTTCCGTTTTCTATGCCACTGCGTAAAAGTCTGACCATGACAAAACTTACTACTGGAACTATTTAATGTGGATATAGATGTATATATATATATATATATATATATATATATATATATATATAAATTGGTTTAAGTATTGTTAACTTTTCTGTTTGTGACACGTTGAAATCTTTTTTTTTGTATAGAAGAAAATTTATTTGTTTGGTTTATTGATAATTATTGTTATCTTAGATGATTTTGCGAGTTTAGTGGATTTTTTTTTTCAAGAATTTTCATGAGAGATTAATTGTTGAGTATTGAACATGGGGGTGAAGATGATTTTATGTATTTTAATGGAGAAAGAGAAAGGAATTTATACAATAGAGACGTGAATTTTTTCAGAGTGACAATGATACAATTTTAAATTTAACTTATGTAAATTAAGGAAAAAATAATCCTTGAAGCTTTTTATTTTTTTTCCTATCCCATTTATGATATTAAAACAATGGTAATGGTGAATTTCCTTCACTTTGAATTCAGATTCTTTATCAAGAAAACAGATAGCACAGAAAAAAAAATAAGTAGATAACGAAACGGAAATAAATCAAATAGGATTAAGAAAAGAGAAAAGAATAATTCTTTTTATATGTTTATTATCAACGGTTGTTGTAGAATAAATTTCAAATGTGAGTTTGCTTATGCATGAGCATATTCACTATATTTATATATAGATATATATATACATCATCTAAACAACCCTCATTGCACAATGTCACGCAATCACTCTCCATCTCCTTTTTTTTTCTTTCTTTTCTTTCTCCTCATTTCTGTTGATCTGGCACTCGATCCCTTTTTTTCTCTCTCTTGCACCCCAGGCGTTCGACTAAATTGATGCACACCATCATATACATTGCTGGTGTGCGATATGTGAACACGCAACGAGCATTTACCATGCAATTTCCACTTACAAAACACCACCTGATTCCTAAAAGCGCGCACATGCAACATTTTATTCTTTATCTAACACACATAAATGAATATAAAATATTATTAAACAATAAAATCATCAATCTTATTGTGCAAATTCAAAGAAGAAAATCCTCCCAGTAAATGACATGCCAATTATTTTCTTTACATGAAGTAGTTGACTAAATATTTTTAGTGTAAAAAAACTAATTGATAAATTTCAATTACGAATTGACTAAAAGTTCAATTGCCATAAAATAGAACGAACGAATTTTTTGACAATAATTAGAAAAATACTAAAATGTTTTCTAAAATTGTCATTGAATTATTCTCTGATGAAAAATTCATTGCATTTCATTTACTGAATATAAATAGAAATATTTTTTCAATATTTCAACCAATTCAATCAACGAACTTTACGATCCAAATGAATTGCTATACCAAAAAATTAGTAAGAAAATTATACCAATAAAATTGTTAATACAGTTTAACAATTGCATTAAATTGAATTACAATAATAATTAATATAATTAACAATAATAAACTTATAGAATGTTTATTAAAAAATAAGAAACAATTAAATATTCAAATGGAAAGAAGAATTTAGAATTCACAATCGAAAATTACGACATTAATATTTATCTTTCATTTTCTTTCTACAATTTTTTTTTCTCCAGATCTCCCTCTGTTGAATTTGTTCCTTGTGTTTATTTAACGTTTGACGTTTTAACATTGTTATCATGCATGGACTACAGCCTGTGACTGTAACGAACCAACCTACAAATTTCCTCTATCTACTACACTGCCACATTGCCATTTATCGTCTCTGTATACACATATATGTATATACATACATGTAAACGGATTTGGCTTCATTAACCCACCCTCTTTCTTTTCTACACCTCCCCCGTCACCCCATGCTCTCTCAACCCTAAACAACTGTACAATCACACAACCGTTGCAAATACATATATAACGCTCCCTCTCAAGTTTGTCCACCAGCTGGAATATTTTCCCAACTTAATTCACAACACAATGGAAGGTAATGGTAAAATGAAGAAGAAAAAAAAATTTTGTTAAAATAAAATAATATAGTTAAATTACAAAAGTTCTTTCCCAATATTTATTAACAAATAAATTTTAATAATTATTTATTGTAATTAAATATTGGATTTATTTTTATTCTTGAATATTCGATGTAGTTGTTGTAGTGATAGAAAAACCAATCGATGAATAAATTATGGAATTAAATGAACAAAATGGAATAAAACAATCGGAAATTTTTCTTCAACTATTTTTCCCTTTTGTTTCTTCCATTTGTCTTCCACCAAGCAAACTAAACAGGGAAAAAAATCCAGATAAGGGGTTGAATTATGATAGGGTGAATAGCAAACCCTTCGTGTCCTGCGCAGTGTCACCCTTTCATCCACCACCATAGCCAATCACAATGTCCCTGTGCTGTATGTAAAATTTAACAATTCATTTTGTTCTTACAACCTTTTTTGTCATTCAAAACTTTCTATAGGTGAATAGAAATTCAAACCTGTTTATTCCTGTTTTATATTCACGAATCGCCATTCAGGGGATGTCTTTGTATGTGTTTAACGCGTGCGCGACGCAGTTTAAGGGCGGGTATGCAAAGTGTGGATATACAGAATAAAGAAGGGCGAAGATGTAGGTGGGTTTCAAATTTAAATCGACCAATCGTAGAGATTTGGAATTTAAAATACTGAACTGCTACACGTTAACCCTCTTCCCCTTATCTCCAACCCACAGCAACCAATCATGCGTAGTATCGCTTAAGCATACACCAGAGATACGAGACATTATGACAACCAATCACGTACAATGAGGGTTAAAATATAAGGGATGAACCCGGAAAAAAAAAACGACAAATGTACAATCATTGAATTTCTTCTGATTTGATTCTTTTTGGTACAGTGAAATCTTTTCTTATTACAATTTTTGGGACCGACGTAAAATCGTGAGGGGTAGTAAAATATTTAAAAGGGTGTGTTTTGAGTCCGAAAGGGTTTATTTGTGTGAATGGATGGAGGTGTTAGTGAAAGCAGGGAAAATTAGTCTGATCAAAATTTTTGTAGATTTTAATCATTGATGGACCTATGATATCTCCAAATCAATTTGGAATAGAGAAAAAGTAAAAGAGTTGTCTTGAGGTAATCGAACGAGGAACATAATTCATATTTATTTTTATTAATTGGTTTATTAGTTACTCTCATCTAACAGTTTGAATAATTGATCAAAAAAAACAAGGAAAATCATCTTAAAGTGCGAATGGTTTTTTTCTTCCTTCACATTTATTCCAATTTATTTCACAAATCAAAAGCCATTTGGATATATCTCACAACAAACGTTACATTTTCGTTATTGCTAATCTCTTTATTAATTTATAAGTAATAAAATATAATAAATAAGTCGCATATGATTACAAAAACAAAAATATGAAGAAAAACCTTTTTTTTCATCTGCTTAAAACAATTACTCCAAAATATATTGCTCACATAATGAGATTGTAAGAAATAACTCACAGTGACAATAAAACAGTGTAAAATATCGTGATTTCAAAATTGAATAGCAAAAATAAAATCTTAAAAAAGCAAAAACAAAGTCCCAGAAAATGATACGACGATGGAAAAAAAAAAGTGAAGAAGAAACTACAAAAGAAGAGAAGAAAGATAAAAAATTGCAAAGTATAAAAACGACAGGGAAAAATGTTAGTCGCCTATACCCCATAACCCATCCCCCTCAACTGTATCAAGGGGGTTGATGCAGCTAAAAGAATGAGTTGGAAGGGGCATTGGTTGACGTCCATTTCTTCTTTCTTTTAATCTTGCTTTTCCTGGCAAACAGCGAGGCAACCCAGGCGTTAATTCAACGGCATTGATTGCAACCTTCTTTCCTTTTATTTCACTATACTTTCTTTTCATCCACCTCTGCCCTGTTCACATTCTCCAACCCCCCACATTTCCTATCCCAATACAACAACTACAAACATACACACACGAACACACTTTGAACTGAACTCTTCTTAATTTAATTATTTCCTTCTCAATCAAATATCAAACATTAAGAATATAAATACAAATAAATAATTGATAATTAAATTTAATGTTGAGTTGGATATAAATAAAAATTATTGATGATTGTAATATAAAATATAGAGAGAAGAAAATGTATGGAAAAATAAATGTTAATGCTAAGTTAGATAAAATGTGGATGGTGATTACGTGGAGATTTTTATGAGAATGACAGTCGTGGTCGTGTTATCGTTCGATGTAAACGATCGAGATAAATGGTTGGAGAAAATACGAGGGATGAGAGGCTGGTTGAATAGTCACACACATTATTACACGTTGAATACATTCACAATTGTGAATATATATAACTCTGTGTTTGTACAGAAAAAAAATATATAGGTATATATATGGAAAAGAGGAGATGAGTGTGAAGATATTGAAGGGGGTTGAAGAAGTGAAGAGATAGAAAAGCTATTGATGAGTAAGGGGAACGAAACGAAAGGGTAGGTGGGATATGTGTGTACGTATTAAGGGTGTGTTAGTGCGGATGGTCAATCTATAATAAAGCCTGGCGCTATCTCAGCTTGGTAGCGCGAACACGAACGCCAAGAAATCGTAAGAGAAGACTAAAGAGCTCTGCTTAAGAACGGATTATATAACAGAAGCGATTTCTACAGGGGAGATTTTTTTATGGTACATTTTACTACGTTTTTTTTTGTGTTACATTTTGATTCATTTGTTTGGTGGTTTTGTTTTAATTGCAACGATAATTTTGATTGAATTGGGCATTTGTTATATTTTTTCTCTATTTTTATTCAGATTGGGAATTTTAGAATGGAGATGTAAAGTTTTTTTTTTATTATTTTTTTTTGTTATTGTTGATTTATAAAAGAAATTTCATTGGTCACAAGTTTTTGTTTATGATTTATTAAAAATTTAATTTTACAATTTTAGAAATGTGAAATTTATTTCACTTTGGATTAAAATTAAATTTTCAATGCTAAAAGAATAATTTTTAGACTGAAGTATTTTTGTTAGTAACGAGATATTAATACTGAAAGTATTGGAAAAAAAAAGACATACAGATGTCCTTACTGATAAATTCATAGATATAATTATCATTAACATTAAAAGCAGAAAGGAAAATCGTGAAGAATAAAAATAAACGTTCATTTTCATTTTATGAAATATCATAAATAATTTATCATTTCTAGATAAGACGAATCGCCAACATATTCACTCAAACCAAAAAAATCGTCGTCAGATAAACGTAATTTTTCCTTCAGTGAGTCTCAATTCACATTTAGAAAAACAAACAGAATTAATTATTATTTTAATTCCGTCATTAATTTAAAACTTCTCTGCGCCATCGAGAAAGAAAAAAATTGAGAAAATCTGGTATTAATTTATTGAATACACGTCCAATATTAAATAATAAATATAAAGTTAATTTATTTATTTTTGTGTTACAGCTATAGAAGAATAAAAACGTCAATAAGAACGTTACAAAAACAAGAAAAAATGTTTGGTAATAAATTATTTATTTCGTGTATATTTGTGTGTTCCATTATACAAATTTTGTCAGGTAAAAATACAAATCCCTGCAGAAAGTTTGAAGTATTAGGACCATCTGGTAAAGAATGTTACCCTTGTCCCGAAAATGGAATATGTAACGGTGGAAAAAGTGTTATATGTAACGAGGGTACAGAATTTTCAAAAGATGATATCGGTGGAAAATGTAAAAAGCTATCAATGTCATCAGAATCAAGTGATCCAGCAATGTCAAGTAGCTGTGCAAGTGACGAATTAGATAATAAAGTTTTACCTGCTGTCGGAATCGCTTTCGATCAAGGAGTCGATGTGGTGCAGCTTGACAAAATTATTGACGATGGAGCCCAAAATCAATAATTTATACTCCCAAGATAAATTTTTTTTCAATTTATTATTTGAAAAGTGAATTGCACTAAATTCTATCACGACTGTTCATAATTTTCTTATTCATTTTAATTACTAATAAACTTCACATAAACAATAAATAATTTTGTACAATTCAAAGAATTAAAATTGTGTGAAATTGTCAAATTTAAACATCTGAACAATACAGAAAAATAATTCTCCAATAATTCTATTCGTCATATTTTATTTTCCTCGCCATTTTCAATAAAGTCTCATTAAAACAGTACAGATATGTTTAGCCAACTCTTGAAGTGACATAAGCAAGGGATGAGTAAACGAGTAATGGATGATATGAAAAGAACGAGAGATGAATACAAGGAAGAAATAGAGAGAAAAAAAAAAGAAACAAATAAAACAACAGAAAGAAAAAAAAGAAAAAAAAATATAAGAAAGAGAGTGAGAGATAGAAAGACTCAGTCACATAAAAGCTCAACGTTGGACTTGACTTTTGGACACTGCGTCGTCTTCTTCGTCGCTAAACGAGGTTTCTTTCAATTAAACTGTCGCCCCTCTATCTCCCACTCTACCCCAATCATTTCATCCCCCAAACTATATCGCCCGAGTTCATTTTTTCTTTTCCCTTTTTTTTTTCCTTTTTCTCTTCTCTTCGCCCCTCAACTCCAAAAAATCATGAAATAATACAACCAACACACTGAACGTTATCAGAACTCACCAGAAGTCGTCCACTGTTTTTTTTTTATTATATTTTTTTTTTCATTCATTCATTCACTCCCCCACGCACCCATTCACCATCATCGCTCTGATTATATAACGTTATCGTTATATAGAGGAGAAATTAATCTCTAAAGAGGGGAAAAAGAAATCCGGAAGAATAAAAATGTTTGTATATTTGAAGATATTTAACAGCAAACTAATATCGATCATCTTAATTTTATTTCTAGTTATTTTTCATTGTATTATTCATTAAACAAATTTTCTTCCCTACAATCAAGCGGAGTAAAAAAATAATTAATTAAAAGAACACAAAATTTTTAATTTGTCCGTCAAAAATGCGAAGCAATTGACTCAACCAATAACCCCAATGAATAAATTAATCAAATCTAAAAATTAAAAAAATTCCATTCACCCACTTTGGAAGTCACCAAAATAAAATGAAAATCAATCCATAAAACGTCATATCAAAACCCACCAAAATTCCATTTTAATATAATTCAATTTTTTTGGTTCACATATTCTGCATTTATTTTTATTTTCTTCCTCTCATTCCTCTGTTACTTCACATTAATACTCAGATATTTATAAATATCCAAAAACGTTATTAGTAAAGAAATATTATTTTCTTTCAGCTGTTTTCTCATAGGACACACAAACATTGACTCGTTTCACATATATATATATAGGTAGATACATTTATATATCAAATGGTAGAAGTTATACGAGGTTGGTGTCACACTGGACGCTCGTAATGTCAACTGACATCCAACATCTTCTACTTCTCACACGTTTATGCCTGTCTTTTTTTTTTTTCATTGCATTTTCTCATTGTTATTATCTTCATGACTCTTATATATATATATATACCTATATACGATGTTTTTTTTCTTTTCATTGTTGAAACTTTTCTCAATGAAATTACTCATAATATTCGCAGTAGTGTTGTGTGGATGAAACACACCAGACTTATATTGTCTCCTTCTTTCTCACTGCTTTTTAGTCTTCTACTCTTTTTCTCTTGAAAAATGTTTCGTTTATTATCATTCAGAAACAATCAACGTTGGATATATATAATATTTTCAAGTAGAAAATCAGTTGAATATCATTTTTGGTTACGATGAATTTTGATTTGTTGTTTGTTCAGACTCTTAAATGACACGAATTTTAGTGAATTCAAAATTTTTTATTAATCAAATAATTTATTGAAACTGATTGTTAAAATGTGAGCACAAATTGTTGTCTCGAAAGTGAAAAAAGAAGGAGAAATAAAAGTGAAAATGAATTTATAAAACCTCACTTATAAATATTTCTATTATTCACAAAACATTTTGCTAGATTTTCAAAATCACTTTCTCAACTTTGCAAAATTACAAACAAATATTAACTCACAATTCGTAAAACGCAATAGAATTATCAAAGAAAAATATAAAAACCCAAGAGAATTACAAAAACAAATATTAGAAAAAGCGAAAAGCGAAGGGAAAAATTCAACATTTGTCTACATCCAATTTGTATATAAATACACACACACACACATAGATCAATAAATACATTGAAAAATATAAAGTATTGACACTGTAAAGAGTTTGGAAGCCCGTTCGTTCCCCATAAGATTGTGTAAACGGTTACGAAGCTTCACAACTGTGTTTAAAACATTTCGTAGTGGTCAAACCTCTCATACTCTCTCGACTCTTCTTATACTTGGGACAGAGATCACAGTGAGAGGACATTGGCAAATATTTGGTTTAGTCTGTGATGGGCTTTGGCAACGTTAACTATCTATATATATATATTATATATACCCGAATAAAATAGGAAAAAATAAAGGAAGAAGAAAAAAACACGAAAAGAAATGGGAAAAAAATAGGAAAATCGAGAGAAAAATGAAGAAAAAAAGATGAGGTGAAGAAGAGAGAATGAGAGCGACTGTAAGAGAATGAGGATGAACGAGATTGCAGGGTTGAGAAATGGTAGAGGAAAAATAGAGAGGGAAAGGAGAAAAGAAAAAAAATAAAACAAAAGGGTCAACGAAAAGTCGGGTGGTAAAGACGAAGTTGGGCTTCGATGACCGAATCGACCGTCACGCGTACAAACGGATGAGCCGTTAGAGTTCGAGAATGTCGAGCATTTTTATTGGAACTCTCTCCTGCATTCGACATATACATGTATATGTATACAAGTGTTGTCTGTGTGTATCAGTGGAGAAGTTCTATACATGCACAGACAAACATACGAACGGATCCAATACTGTGAAGCGCTAGTTCATTTCACTCTTTCATTATATTTGTTAGGAATTTTGATAATACGAAAATTGATGGATCTTTTCACACAGATTTATGTAAATATTATTTATAAATAGTTAGATATCGATTTTTAATTATTCATCTAAAATATTTGGACTTTTTTTGTATCTTTAATTGGGTGGCACAATTAAATGCGATTTAAGTAGATGAAAAATAAATTTTGACAATAAAATCAGTTTGTTGCTCACGAAACTTTCTGCATTTATTGAAGAATTAGGTTATCCCGAAAAAAACGAAATCCTAATTCTAATATAACTTGAAATTTGAAAATATAATTCTTCAAATTGTAAAAATAATCCTCAAAAAAGTACATGAAATTTTTCTGGCAGAGCTTTTCTGTTTCATTCTCATACTAATTTATATTCAGTCTTCATTTCAATTCAAATTTCGAGGGATGTCAATAAACAATTCAACATTATGTTACTATGAAATTATAGCGCAGATTCTGACGTACAAAATGAATACTCATTCAAATATATTTCAATAACTCAAAGGAAGTTATCGTTCACTATAAAAGTGAAAAGTTCGATGACTAAATTTTGTAAAATAAATAAAAAAACGTATTTATATAAACTCAAGGTCTTTTCTACCCCATCATTCTTTACAAAGTATAATAGTATATATATATGTACACTATATTCACATAGGCAACTTCCAACTATGGCCAACCCTATTACTTCCCCCCTCACCCCCAATCCCTCTTTCATACAATAACATTTCTTCTTTTCCGCTTTGTATTTTGTGAGTCAATTCGAAACATGAATCGTATAATAATTCAGTAAAGCAAAGGAAAATACTGTTGGATATTATTCGTTCCACCTTTTATATATAGTACAGCGCGTTCTCGCTGCTCGCGCTCTGTGAATCGACTCCATATTTATGGTCATGGCGCCGTTTTTGAAATTCTACGTTCAGATCTTGTGTCCTTATATTATACCTCCCTATAACCACCCTATCTTTTCTTTTTTCTCTATCGTCACCAAGCGCCTGTTGACATCAACTTCAAGCTCAAATCCTACACAACGTAATGATGAATGTGACGCAAAAAAAAAGAGAAATAAAGAAATAAGGTGGATAAGAATTAAAATGAATAAATAACAAATGTAATTACATGCAAAATTTATAGAAAGTTTCAAAATTTATAGAATAAAAATTTTACAGTGATTTTTTTGCATATAAATAAACATTGGAAACTTCATCTTTATTGCGAACATAAAAAAGAGAAATAAGAAAATTAATATCGTTACGTAGCGATGAATAAAAACTAAAGAGTAAGCGAAAATAATATAAAATAAATGTGATCGATTGGTTGACGGTTACGGATCGTTTGCCACACACAAAGCACATTCAGACACACACATATTTGTATATGTTTGCGTATAAATGTGAAAAGATTGAGGCAGTTTTCACTTCCGTAATGTCTGCCTCTTGCGCGTCCCTGTTTCCTTTTTTCCTTATTCCTATATGTTCGCTGATGCTGCGTGCACGAACACGCACACATTTATATTCTTGCATTATTTGGATCGAGACGGAGTTTATCCCTACAGCATTCAACATTTATTCTACACCCTTCTTTCAATTCACAAACACCAATACTCACGTCCATTCCCCCTGTCACCCACCCGTAACAAAACAGTAACCAATGCTAAATAGTCGAAACATAATTTTACGAAAATGCAAAGAAATTGCTTTATCGTTTGGAATAATGGATCCATATTCAACACACGACTTCTCATACAACTATTTTTTCTTTTATCACCCACTCACCACTTTTCCCTTCACCCCACAACTAACTTTTGCAGAATTAACCGGAAGTTACGAATATCCAGTGAAGAAATATGTGAATGTATTGTTAGTGGGACGACTTTTTTTCCTATCTATTATTTCGTAAATTTGAGTTCATTTAAAAAGTTTTTTTAATTATTAGCAATCATATGGATCCACTACAATTGCGATTATTTGATCTTGAAGAATTGATCAAGAACTTTTGTGAGGAGGAAAATTTTTGATTAAATATTTAATGAAATTTTTCTTTTTCTATTTTATCATTAATTTTTATATTTTGCTACAATTATTATTACTAAATTTGAATGGGTATGTCAATGTGAACAAACAGATTCAAACGTAAGAATGTAAAATATATAATTTTCTACAAGAAAAAAAAAGTATTTTCCATACTTTTAATTTTCTAAACCTGATAGAATGCTACAACTAACATAATACCAATTCGTCTTTTGCTTTTTTCTTTTCATTATTATTCCATTCATTTTATTCACTTATCTCTTTTTGAGTGCGATTATTGGACATTGTCCTTTTACTTCTGTAAGAAGGTGCACTCATCCGTAAAATAAAAGGAGAGAGTGAATGGTAGAGAATGAAGATAGAGCGTTCAGTAAAAAAATATGAGAAGGTGTGTGAGTGAATAAAATAAGAGAAAAAGAGGCAATGCGCCATTTTACTTTCTATATTTTTGAAAGGGCACACTCGTAGACACGTAAAGTGCTACAAAATTGAGTGTGCGTCTAGTGGTTCGCGCAACGGGAGACCGATGGCGCTAGTGTACCTCCAGATATGTACATATAAGAACGGACCATGGAGAGAGACTCGTGCAAGTAGAAATAGTAAAAAACGCACCGGCGTACTCACTTCAATTCTTCATCGCTCTGAATCTTGTACAATTCATATAATATCATTTCCTCTATCTCACTAATCAACATTATTTACTCTAATACGAATTCAAATTGTTTTTTCGTAAAATAATAATTTAAGAAATACATCAGAAAAAATTAAAACACCACAGGAGAATTAATCATCTCTCTCGTTACATAAAATCATCATGCAAGAATTTTCTTCACTGAAGATATTTTTGATATTCCAAAGGAAAAAAAATAAAACACAATGTCAATAATAAAAATCGATAAAAATAAATACAATAAAGAATTATGAGATGGAAAGAAGCGTCAATGGCAACTCGAAAGAAACGGCAATTAAAAGACCCCAATGCCAATGCCCTCTTCATTGTCTTCCACCTTATACTAATCTCCTCTCCCTCTTGTCCACCCTCTCGTTCCCTCTCATACCGATCCCCCGAGAATTTCCGCTTCTCTTTCTTCCCTCCATTTTCTTCTTCTCCTTACTCTCCCATCCAAATAGAAGACACAAAAGAGATAAGGAGAAAGCAAACTCCATCAGAGACGAGTGACGGCGCGCGCGATTCGTGACTGGTTGATGCGCCAAGAATTTATCTTCTCCCTTCTCCCTCATTTCTTTCCTCATCTACCCCCCATACTTCTTCATACCCGCCTCACCCTTTCACACACGCACAACCCTCGAAATGTTTATCGTGGCGGTGTGTGTCTTCAAGGCAGCGCGTTTCAACCTGTCTCCGAACAATTACGTGGTTATTCGCTCATTAGCATTTTATTTAATTCGTCCGACAAAAAATTAAATGAAATAAATCAATGAATTATTGATATATCGTAACTAGTCGTTCAAACATTTGTCATCTGTAGTAGATCCATCTAGACAAAAAAAAACTTTAAAACTAATCGATGACTGTACAATTAAATGAATGATATATGACAATCATAAAAATGAATATAGCAATGACAACACCAGAAGTAGAAATAATATTTATACAAAGCTTTCTCAATCTTCAACAACCCTGGATGCAAATGGATCTATTCATTGGACACGTCAAAGGGCGCGTGAAATGGAGAGAGGAAAAAAAGGCAAAGGAATAAAAGTATCTCTTGATGTTCAGCCTCATCTACCAGCACTCGCACACTTACAGTAAAAGGGTGGGCCAATCTACTTTTGCTTTTTGACAGACGTCCTCTTGTACTTACGAATATAAATGTGAATGTATGTATAATATAAACATTTATAAACATCTGAATCTACATGAGATGGAATTGTCTCTACCAATATGCACTCAACAGAATTGCAACGAATGAAACTATAATAAAGGTAACTATGAGATTTGAATGCTAACAAATTTTAATATCATTCATTATGTTTTGATATTGTAAATTTAATTCATAGTTGTGACTAATATTTCAATTTCTACAAGACGAAATTTCAAGTTATGTTAACGGAATAAAATAACAAATCCCATATTATCCACAGAGAACCCCAGATAAATTAATATCCATTATTGATATTCGCATTCTGAGTGATACTTGTCCAAGGAACCGATGAGGATAGGATCTACAGTTGGAATTTAGCTTGATCTCTCATCTTATCCTACAAGAAATGATGGATTTAGTCAGTTTCATCCACCTTCTCACAATTCTCCCCAAAATCGAATTGAGCTAAATGAAAAATTAAGTAAAACCCTACGAAAACTATTCGTCTGATGGTATTATATATATCATGACGACATAATTTATGTATACAGCTTCTTCTTATCATCATACATTCATTCACAAAATAATGCGTAGCGAATTTGTGACGTGTGTCAAGGGCGCATGTTGAACTGAGCACGAGGTTGCATCTAGTGCGTATGGTATGCTTGAAACACCAACGACAGTCATCCTATCCCTTGACAATCCACCCCATATATACATACACCAAGTTCACATATTCCAAGAGAAATCAATAATATCCACCCCGTTCATGGCGCATGCTCAAAATAAAAATCCTCCTCTACCTCATCTTCGTTCATTTCCTCATTCTACGCTTCTTTTTCTGTTTCCTCTTCTCCGAGGTTTTTCTTTCCGAAATACATTTTTTCTTCTTTTTAACCCTCACTTTCACGTTTCCCACTTTCTCAAGTATCTCTAGAGTCTAGATACTGCGTGTGCTTATCAACCCCCAACTCCCCGTCTATCAAACAGCCACCCCTATGCGCATGCAACATTCATAGCGCCATCAATATTATACGCGAAAAATAATAACCTGTGCATTTATTATAAGAAATCGAGAGAGATGGATGAAAGAATGACGACGGGTAGCAACAGAAGGGGCGGGATGTGATAGGGTAGGGGGGTAAAACTGTATGGGGGATGATTTTCCAGAGGGTGGTAAAGTGAAGTAGGTGAATAAAGCTACAGAAAAAAAAGAAAATAGTAAAATTGTTCGGTGAGGGGATCGTGTGATCAATGATGCGAGAAAATGCTCATGCAAATTATCTAACAATATATATATGATGATGGATTGTCTCGTCAATTTGCTATCGCTTTATACCATGTACAATTTATCATATATTTTATTCGTGTTCATATTTAAGTGAATTAGGAGAATTCACGTAGTAGTTTTTTATTGTACATCCCAATGAGGAAATTATTTTGATAAATGAAATATAAAAGTTGAATTGAGATAAATTTGTCAAAGTCGACAAATTGAATTATTCAAAATCTCAGATGTTTCAATTATGATTTTTCAAGGGTGATGGCTATGCATACAAAAAATTTGTAGGAATGAGTTTAAAAAGATGAAGCGATTAATATGTTTGATATTTCACAACTCATCACACACTTGAACAAAAAAATATTCTCACTGTATTCCATTTGATTTAGACAACAAATTTTATCTTGTTCAAAAGATGATTATCAGAAATTCGATAGACAATTTTACTGACAATTATCATAATTTAATTCCATGAATTGAGTGAAAGGAAATGATTTTTCCTTCATATCTTAATTCTATGGAGAATGAAAAAAAATAAGTCGATGCTATGATTAGATAAACCAATTATCGATGTTATGTCATCTAACGCTCATTTCTCTTACTACAGAGAAAGAAGAGGAATAAATGCTGGTTACTTCGATACATACATATATATATGTGCACATACACATGTGTTTAGATGAGCAGAATACTTATCATTGCGCAAGGAGTTATAACTTGTTGTTTTATGATAACATAGAATCTGCTACACACAATTTTTTTTCTCGGATCAACAGTGATTTGTTTGCTATGAACTGTGTGCTCGAAATATTTCATCATTCTTAGTAAATTCATCGACGAATGATCATATGAATATTGTTTGTGATGTGTTCGAAGATATGTTTAAATATTTAGTATAAATAATGGAATATATGATCAAAAATTGATTAAAATAAATATTTTTTAGTATAAAGAATAATTATGGTGTTTTATATTTAACAACGCGGAAAACACGGAACTTTGAAACAAAATTTTTTACCGCTATTAGTGACGAACAATGTAAAATGTGTTTGTGTGTATGTTAATTCACATCCGATAAATATTGACTCGTCGGAAATGACATTACTCACAGAGATAAAAGGAAAATCTTTTTTTTCTTGTGAATAAATTCGAAAGATATTTCAGAAAATAGAATTAATGAGAATTCCTATTTTTCATCTTTCCAAATTGTATTTAATAAATTTTGGATTTTTATTTATATTCATTTATAATGAATGGAATTAAACGAGCATTGAGTAACAAAGAGACTCGAGAATGGTTAATGAGGTATAAGAATATTTTAAATTAAATTATTGGTGGAAATAAAAATGTGATAAATCGATCTTAAATAATTAATTAATCAATTAATGTTTTTTAAAAAAATAATTGAATTTGTAGCACACATTTTTGGGGGCCTGCACTGAATTGGATGATACCACTAGCAGCGATTGCTGACACTCAAAAAAGTCCAAATATTATCAGTGGTAAAATGACTTTAGGTCAGTATGATTAATTATTTTTGTTTCTTTTCGTCTCTGTATTTATCATGCATCAAAACAAATTCAATTTTGCTTTATTCTAATAACTTTTTATGTTTATTTAATTATGGATTTAATTATTATACGTCAATTTCTTCTTTTTGTAGCTTTGACGATGTATTCACTCGCATTTATGCGTTTTTCATTCAAAGTAAAACCAAGAAATATGCTATTGTTCTCCTGTCACATTACCAATACAGTGGTACAATTAACTCAAGGCGCAAGATTTATAAATTATCATTACATTGAACGCCGAGAGATTGAATGACTACAAATTGACCTTCCACATTGAGTAATAGATAAAAAAATCATACAATTGATGATGGACTTATTCACGAATGTACTAAAAATTTATCGCAATTATTAAGAACAAAAAAAAACAGAAATACTAACAGATTTCAATCTATTCATTCGCCTTTGTCTACATCAATTTTTATACAATTAGCTTCATTTATTTAATAATACAATATTTATTCGCGAATTGTTAAAGTTGAATTACTGAACTTTCACATCTTCAAACCTCTCTGAATAATAGTAATAAATGTGTTCTACACCAAGAATTTATTTAAATTGATTGACAATTGAATAAAATAATGAAAAATTTATCGATACAATTTTTGTTGTATTTAATTATTAAATTTTATTTCCAGTCATGTTCTTTTATTATTTATTGACTCGCAAGTTTTTATAATCAATTATTCACCTTTATACTCGTCTAATTCATCAGGTGAAGCAGCCAATGTATTCATTGTTGATATTCATTAAAGTTAATAAAAAGATATGAACCGAAAATGAAAAATAACAAGAAATTACTCATTCACTATTTTTCCTAGACTCAATTCACATTCTATTCAATAATACACCCTACTAATAAAAAATACCAAATAATTCCAGAACAGAAATTAACCAAAATTCATGGAAACAAGAAAAGAAAAATTCACCTTCTTTTCTATATTTTATTCTTTTTCTTCAATTTCAATCCTACTCTTTTATTTATTTATCTTCTCTACATTCATATTAAAATACTCATTGTGAAATTATTCAACTTATCATTCCCCTACCTGAAACAAAAAATAAACAAGAAAAAAATTCGCTTTACGAATGTATAAAGAGAGCAATAATTTTATCTGCACCATGAAAGAGACACGAAAACTTCCCAATTCTATATTATCTATACATATAAAAGGAAACAGAAAAACGCACACACATAAATAAATGTCTGTGTATGTATTGAGAGTATAGGGGAAGAAACGCTCGACCGGCTGGGGTCACTTTATGGGATCTCGTACGAATCTACCACACAGAAAAATTTTTGCTGCATGCATATATACATTGGACTTATACCAGTGAAACATTTTTAGCTCTCGAATTCTGCTTTCTCCGAAAATGCTAAGCCACTTCACTATTTTTCCTTGTCGCCCTTTTGCTGCATCTATAAAATTCACCCTGCTCGTTGAATAAATATATATGACCTTATTACATCTCATCACTCACCAAACCTTCCCCAAATTCATCCTGCCCTTTGCCACCATAATTATCATATCTTTCGTTTGCTATTTTTTATTCTCTATTTTTGTTTCGTTTCGTTTGTACTTACTACAAACACAAAATTATTCTCATTACAAAAATATAATGAGAGATATTGAATAGCATTAGAACTATTTTAAGGGTGCAATTTATTCACAGGAGTCTTAAAAAATTTGTAATTTCTTGTAACTTTTGCTTCTTTGTTATTGTAGAGAACTCAATTGATAGTGATGTTGATATGAATCTTAAATTCAAAAATTATCCAATATCTAATGCAGATTTTTTTAAATTACACAAAAAGTCCATCAGACTGTGTTACATTTATGAATAATTTCTAATTTTTAATAGGGGGCTCATTATTTTTATAGGCAAGAAAAGCTTTTTAAAGGAGGACAAAGTGTTTTTCAAGTGGACAATTATAAATTCTACTTCATTGATAAAAATGAACATTAACTGAAAATTGTAAACAGTTTTTAGGTTAGAAAACTTAGAAAAATAAATACAGACATTGTAAATATTATCCAATTATTTTAAAAATATAGAGAATGAATACAAAAAAAAATACAGGAAACGAAAAAAAAAAACAGAATCCACAAACACGTCAAGAAGAATGCGAGAGAGAAAGTGAATGAGTCCACTGGGAGTGATTTTCACGAAAACAAATGGCGACGATTGAATTCTGGCAAGTCGTAAGATGGATCGTTATTTTTTTTTCTTCTTTCTCTTCTTTTTTCTTTCCGCTTTGAATCACAGATTACACTACCGTGATATCCTCATGTCGCTTATTCACATCACACCATAACAACTCACACTCAAACCTTACACCTCAAGAAAAAAAAAGAACAGAGAAATCAAAAATTACCATAAAAGTTAAATTCAACAAACATTAAATCAAAATAAAAAATTGATAAATATTCACAAATTCTTTTATCATCCATCAAAAAATAAAAGCAAAACACCATGAAAAATAGATTATAAACCTCCAACCACCATAAATATATATATAAATACCTATACAGAGGGTGTAGAAGTCGCGTGCTATATAAACCAACCCCAATTTTACTCCACAAAATAAAAAAAAAGACATTTCATCTCCATTATTATTATCATCATACTTTTTTTCCAGACGATTTTCAAATTGAGTGCGTTGGCTTATGACACCCATGTAAACTCCCACCAATTTTTTTTTCTTTCTCCATAACATTCCCTCACCCATCCACATCTTCACATCCCCTCAACAATTTATTTATTCCTTTTTTTCTTTCATTCTCTTCCTCTTTCTTTCATTCTTTCTTTTTTCGATTGACGCAAAAATTTCCACGGGTAAAATGCATGGTGAATAGGGTACAACCGTTGGTATAACCACGTGGGGGTGTATCTATATACATACGCAATATGTATACAGTAACGTTGATGGTGGTGGAGGTTTTGGATATACAGATGGAGGGTTGGAATGAATCAAGTGCTCACCCTCGTAACGCGAAACATACATTACTGTGACACTAGCGGCGCCACACATTTTCTATTGCCAAAAACAAATTCCATAAATAAAAATAACTCAATAAATAATAAAGGATAATAATGATAACAATAATAATAGAAATGATTATAATTGTTGAAATGTTAAAATGTAAAAATTAAAATGAGGAAAAAATTATTCCGTTCTTAAAATTAGGTGTGAAAAAAGAACAAAAAATATTTGTTCTACTGCATTGAATAACTTATAAAAACATTTATCATTTTAGATGTATAATTCTCTTTCTTTCATTCGTTTCATCTTTTTTTCTTTTCCTTTTTTTCCCATTTTGAGAAAAGGGCCGAATATATATCGTCCCTGGATGGATGTAAGTGTGGTTGTGTATATCACACCACGGGATTTCTGCCAGGAAAATTTATAGCTTTTGTTGGAAAATAACAGACGATACACAAACACAACATCTTAATATACATTTATCATATTATATTTCTCTATTTTGTGGTGTTGTGTGTGTGTGTATTTGAAAATGAAGGTATGGATGCGAATATTTTGGTGAAAATGAATAAATATTATGGGGAAAGTGTTGGGGTTGATGTAATTTTTGGAATGAAAATGAAAGTAAGAGAGAAACAATTTTTTATAAGTAAAATAATTCTTTTGGTTTTATGTTGGATTTTTTGGTAGAATGATTAATTGAATTTGTGTGTTGTATATTTGGGAATAATGTTGATAGAATTAAATGGAGGAATAATTACTCTGTCACTCTTTGAAGTGACACAAAAAGCATCTGGATAAAAGGAACAAAATAATAGTGAAAAAACACCAGAAGGTCTATTCAACTTTTCATACCATTTACAATACCATTCGTTTGTACTTCAATGTTGAAAATTCAAAGAGCAATTTCTACACTTCATTTTCAAATCCCCTAACATTTTTTTTCTCCCTACCTTTCTATTTACAATCACATTAATTTCACCCTTCAAAATTCACCAAAAGAATCGACTGATTATGACCAAACTTTCACTATTTTCCAATTAAATAACATCAATTTTAATTATATTCAAACCAACAATAATTCATTGACAATTCGTTGAAATATATTCTCACATTATACAAATTTGCCCCATGGTATAAATTCTCAAAAAAATAACGCTCAAATTTTCAGTGAAATTTTTGAAAATCGTTGACAATTAAAACTCATCATTTTCAATTAATATCAAATAAAATAAAAAAAGTTTTTACAAATGTTTAACTACATAAATATTCACCTCATCATCCCTCAAAATTATGACAAAAAAAATATAACCTACCAAATAATAAATACAACAAATGAAAGTAACAAACAAAAAATCTGGTTAGTGTACGCATAAAATGATGAAACAAACACACAAAATTCTTCGATGCGTCGTTTCCATATATTTAAGAGGGGGTGAGTCAGTGAAAGACACTTGAGGGGTGGTCATACATTTCACCCTACTGGTGGTGGATCATTCAGATGCGGTATTTTCGCGCTGCGAGACAGAGAAAAAAAATCAGCTACATATATATACCAAGATAAAATTGTGTGCGTTCATGGATATATATGGATGGCAACATAATCCCTGATCGAGGGTCACGGCACATGGGAACACCATGGGGACATCTTATCTTCATATTACACATGGTCAGTGGTGCTCAATTGTCAAGTCATCTACGAAAATTAACCAAATTGTTAGAAAAAGAAAAAAAGAAAAAACTTAAATTTAAACGAATCAAAAAAAAATATAAAACATTTGAAATATTTAAAAATATGGAAATTTTATGCTCTTTACTTTTCATCTCTTTCCCTCTTCCTTTCTCATTCTCTTTCTTTTATATATTGATTGACTATTTTATTTTTCCCTTATGCAGGAAACTTCAATGCGATATATATTTATGGTAGAGAGGGTGTGACCGCACGCGCGTTTCGGGTCCAGCAACTTTGAAGGATATTTTTTTATTCATGTGACGTGTTCGAGAGCATGGAAAAAAACACATTCTATCGATAGATGTATTTGTTGTGTACGTATAAAGTTGAGTTGAAGCTCAAGCCACATTGGCAAGACGAGAAACGTCTTGAAAATTTTAAAATACCACCCCCCCATGTACATTTACAGTGGTTGTGGATATGAGAGAGGGAAAAAGGCGAATAGAAGTATTGGAAAAAGGGCGCACACACTTTCGAATAATAAATGAGTATGTAGCTATATATATATATATATATATATATAAGTGTATATAGGTACGCAGATACATGTGGAATCGAATTCTCAAAGGAAATAGTCACAAGTGAAGAAAATAAATGTCTAAAGCTATTTTTTTTTCTCTTATTTTCGATATGTACTTGAAGATTTAAATTTGATAAAAAACAAAAATTTATTTGATAAGATAATTTGATTCAACAAAATGAAAAATTAATTAATTCCTCAACATAAATATTCACAAAATATAAAATTTAAATTTGCAACAATTTCATTCCTTTCCGATATGAAAATAAAAATATCTCGCAAATTAATTCTCAACACAATTATTTCAATTAATCAAAAATAGTTTTAATAATTACATCAAATACATCTGTAAAATTCTTATCAATTATTATCATTTGCAGGAGCGAGGGACAATAGAGAGGAGGAGAAAAGAAAAAAATTATGAAGAAGATGATGAAGAAGAAAAAGAGGATGAAGAATATAAGAAGTAGATGGTATAGTATGCGAGTGACAGTAGAATCGAGTTGGTCGAGCGTGATATAATTAATATAGATGCGGGATAAGGGATGGCGCACAGAATGTCATGTATAAGGGCAACAGAGAAGAGAAGAGAAAAAAAATGAGAGGGAACAAGTTTGAGGGAAAATGGGAGTGGGTGGGTGGGAAATAGACTTCAAGCCATATATCGAAGGGGGTTGGGTCAAAGTTGCAGATCAATATTATCGTGGAACCACGCAGATATATTCCGAGTCAAACCAATATATATATATATATAACTTACATATATACAGATTCATATAATATATTGTGCATGCTATGGAGGGTGTAAGGAGAATAGAACTCCAATGCCTGTTCTCATAACTCTTCATTCTGTATCAATAAAACAAAAAAAAAATGAAGAAACGAAAGAAATCGCAATTTTTATATGTTCGTTAAGATTTTTGTGATTTTCGATATTTTAATAGAGAGAAGAGAAAATTATTTTGAGTTGAATTTTACATAAAATTTGGTGGGGAATAATTGGCTTGAGGGAAAATTTTTTTGATGATAATTTTTGAGGTTTGATGGTGAATTGTAAAATGAGATTAAAAAGTTTGTTTGAAATATAACTTGAACAATTTTTACACTGACAATGTAATCAACTTGAGTTAGGACAATAATGAAAGAAATTTCCCAAAAAAGATTCACCCCTTTTTTTTCTGTATTCCCAATGGAAATATTCGAATGTATATATATATATATATGTTCAGTATTGTATACAATGTCGTGAAAACAATCATCAATCACTTCCCCTGTGACACCTTACCACCCTTTTACCTTACAACCCCTTTCGTTCCAGCCCCACTTTTCCTATCACTTCCAACCTTTAACCAATGCTTTTCAACTTGACGATTTTTCCCTTTTTGTCCGTCATTCACTCACTACTAAAAGCTCTTCACTGATATGGATGTGAAACTGAAGGGGTATGAAGGAGAATTTTGAAAATGAAAAATTAACTAGCAAAAAAAATATAAACAAATTTGCAGTTCTATAAAAAAGCACATTAACAATAAGATGAAAAACAAAAAATAATGGCAGCGTAATTTGTTACAATAACAGAAAAAAAATTGTGCACAATGAAATTTTGAAAATGACAAAAGTTTTTCTTTTTTCAAATTAACAATCACACAGTATATAATAAACATAAATACTCGAGAAAAATTTAATAGTAGAATGTGTGAATTATAGTTGACCAAGAAGAAGAATGGAAAAATACGAAGAAAAAAAAAAGAAACGAGAAAGGAGGAGTTGCCATATTGGAAATCGTCGACACGTTTGAACATATATGTGGCGAATGTGCCCGCATTGGTTGTAGATACTAAAACTTTAATGTATTCATGAGATAATTATTTCTTGCATTCATTATATGCTCTCAACGCTATGTATGTATATACCAAGGCTGTAAAAGTTTTTATTAGTCAGTGGGGAAGAAATGACGATCACGCTCGCTTAATACGCTTACAAAGTTACGGAGTTATATCGTACTAATATTTTTATTTTTGTTTTTCCCCAGTGCTTCATATTCATGGTTATTAAATAATTCACACTAGACTTTTATCCACCCTTAAGTAATTAACAATTATTTTCCAATAAGTTGATTAAAAAAATTAAAAAATACAAAACATAAATTGGAAAAAAAAGAGTTTTTTAGGCAGAAATAAAATTTTGACATTAAGAAAATTTTGTATCACTATAAATCAATATATATTTTACATTCTATCTGTAAAGGGATAGAAAAAACTACCCTAAGAGGATATAGATATTTATAAATTCGTCATTAGAACTAAAAGACTGTAAATGTGAAAGCTTAAGAATTAATAAATATACAAAAATTATGAAAATTTCATGTGAAAAACCCCCACTGATAAATGCACATTTTCAAAAAGGCTTTTCACCTACTCCACTGAATCTTCCCCTTAATTTATATACATTTACGTTGAAGCGGATGCAAGAACGTCGGATAAAAGTTGGGGAATATGTTGAATCGGCCATTGGAATACCAATAAGATACTACAATATAGAAGGGAACAAAGACGAATTTTCCGCCTTTATTCCTGCTTTTTCTCGATTCCTTTTTTTGAAGGCGGTGGTGAAAACGGCGCGCTACATCCCATGAAGAGTAAAAAAAAAGAAGGAAGAAATATATATCCACTCTTGTGTCATATAAAAATGTGTTTATGTGACTCGATGTGTCTCTATCCGCACCCGGACAAAAGCGGAAGCATCGTTGTCGTCGCGACGTCGACGTCAACGTTATACCCCCGCGCCACGCGTCACCACGTTCTTCTTCCCCTTTTCCTCCATCCTCTATCTCTTTCCATCCGTTTCTCTTCCACCGCTTATTATTCTTTTGTTTTGTTTATTGTATTTTTTATTCCATGTCATTGATAAAATAAGCAACACCAAATACACTAAATAAAAGTGTTGATTGCTGATTAATTTTTCATGATGTATCAAATAATGAATGTTTAAATGCAATTCATGATGCTAACGAATGCCAAGAACGTCGTCAATATTTTATTGATGTTGGTCCATTCATTTATTTCCGTATGAAACAAAGAATAAGAAATAATATGACAGTTTCAGTGCAGAATATCATCACAATGAGATCTCTCACTATAAAAACGAATGTCGCTAATAAAAAAACTTCCATATCGATACCTAAAGCCATTTTCACACTTCGAAACTTCTGAAAACCTTCAGTGTAGTTTATTCCTCAAAATAAAAATTATCTCCAAAACATTTGACAACAAATTCAATCTGCGTTGTCGTTAATACAATTGACAGAGAACACGAATAAAAGAATGAACAAAACAAATAAGAAGAATATGACAATATGTATTGTAAGTTTTTTCGCAACGGAAGAATCGAACATGAAAATATAACGATGAGCTTCGTTTCCTGTTTCCTGCCTTCATCATCATTTTCGCCCCGTCAACTCCATTCATCCACTATGTAATTTTACTCGACGAACATCGTGTTCCACTCGTGGATAAGCCGAAATGAATTAGAAATAATAATAACAATGATAATAATATTAATAGAAGTGAAAAACAATAAATAGTTCAAATATGAATGAAAAAAAAACTCTAATTTTGCCTCTCTTAACTTGTCATTCAAAATCACCTCTTGAATAGAAGAGATTGAGTAATGAAAAACTAAATTTGCGAACACCCTGTACAATATGCGCGCGCATAAATTTGGGGATTCCCCAGTTTTCTTACATTTGCAAATGAGGATGATGCTGTAAAATCATATTAATTCCCATACGAACATATCGATATGGGTATTCAATCAACACGAATTTTCATGCTCTTTTCGATGGTTTACGCAGTTTGTTTTTTGTAGGATTTTAAATTCTTAATTTTAAGTTAATTTTGAAAATGTGATTGAAGGAGTAGTTCACACGTAAAAATATGACGTCAACACTAATAGAAATGATGAATATTAAGATATTTTTTTAATCTAGATAATCCAATTTCAAGGGAAAAATATTAATGGTGAAAAAAACTCACCCAATTCATATTTTTCCATGCATCAAAACGTGTCCCAAATTCATCCACACATATAAAATATTTGAAAGGCGCGGCAATTCCACAAACGATTGGCAATCGCAAGAGGTTGGAATCCAGGATTTTCGCACGTATTTCCAACGTCGTATATACGATTCGCGTAATCCCGAGTGGCCGCGTTCACCTCCTTCAACCTCCTTTCCATTCGTCCCACATCACCCTCCTCTTGCCTATTGCGTCGTTCACCCAAAGCGAGTCTCGTCGGGATCCCACGTCACTGACGGCATTGGTAAAGGTGGTGGTGGTGGCTCTCGAGATTTCTTCTTCTTCTCTGTGAAAAGGAAACGGAATTGAAATCGGCTTTTCGAAATTGCACGTCTGCCATCCCTCGGGAAAGAGAAATGCAAACACACAACTGCCCCCCACGCTTTTGCTACTGCCGTGTGTTGCGCATTGCTATATAAATAAATATATATATGAAGCATCATAGTATAGGATGGCTAAGAAATTCGATGGAAAGCGATGGTGGAATATATAGTGAGTGTGTCAAGATAACTTATAAAAATCGAGGAAAAAAAAGATAGAAAAAATGTTGAAGGAAATATAAGACGTTGGACGATGTAAAGAAATAAAAAAAGGACAAAATTCAAGCGTTCACTCTACACACATATATATATATATATATATATACTTTCCCATTACAAACACGCTTTGGGAATACAAGTATAAGTATATACAGAATATCGTTACTTTGAGGATTTCAACCCCCTCAATTCTTCTGACTAAAGCAAACATAAAGCCGTACACACAATTCTGATATGATGGCTTTGATGGCGGAGCAAACACATTTTAGAGAAAATTCGACAGGCGATTATATAACTGTACTGTTGAAATAAATTTAAGTTTTTTTCTTTTTGCATTTTTTCTTTTGTGAGTATTGAAAATTTGCTGATAAACGAACTTTGGGTGAGCGAGAGAAGCAAAGATATTAATTCAGCTTCGATATTAAATTTTTTTGGAAGAATGTCAGAGAATTTCCTATCGAGCGGCTATTTTTCTAGATGAGCTTTTGAATGTGGGAGAGTTTTTTCATTTGGTTTATAGTATTTATGACAGTAAAGTTTTAAATTATCAGAATATCAAACTTTCTTTTATTGTAAAATGAGAGGACTAAAAGTAGAAGGAATTGAAAAGAAATTTGTTATTATTTCTATCAGCAGAATTTTTAAATATTTCATCCAATTTTGGTGATTATTTGGATTCAAAAGTCTGACGTAGATGATGGTGGATAACAGGTTTTGTTCTACGAATGAAAAATAAGATGATTCAGCATTTTATCGAGCAGCATTTGTGGAAGAAACTTTTGTACACTTTTCGAATTGATGTAAAAGACTTGCGATTACCAATACGCGAAGACGAAGGAACCCTTAATTCAAGAACCCCATAAAACTGCTAACGACATCTACGTGAATGAAAGAAAAATTGAACCTTTTTTCTTGCAATGTCTATCAAGTGATACACAAAAAATTTTATTTTAACAATGGTATGTTATCTACGGTCGGTAATATGTTCAGAGCGGTAGCCGGTGCACGACCAACACATAATGTAGAATCACGTTGTCGGTAAGATAGGGATTGTGCTAAGAATCATTTCAAAATTTCTTTTGGTAATTTTTGTCAGTAAATATGACAGATTATGATATGAAATGCATAATATAATTTTGAATCACATTATTAACATGATTTTATGAATTTCTTGATTGTCTGGAATTAATTCTCTTAATTTATCGAATGCATCTACAGCATATGCACAAAGAAAAATTAATATATTTTTTAAATATAATAATTCAATGCAATAAACAAATAACGAAACATTCAAAATATGTTGACCAGTCTTGAACTGCAAAAAATTGCATTAATATTTAAGTTGTCATCCTCACAATCCAAAATTCTATTTCTCCCTCTGCAGATGTTTAGAATAATTCAATTGTGCACTAGAAATTCACCTAGACAATAATATTTTATGATTGGTTAAAATCCCATAACGAGCATTTTGTGGAAAACTCCATGAAAGGCAAAATATTCTGTCGACAATCCCAAACTTGGAAAAATAACTCAACTCCAATAATTTGATGAATCATAAATGAACAAGCGAAGAATTGCATTGGAGTACTTTCGATTCAATTAAATCTGAGTAAAAAAAAAACGTCAGGATGATATCAAACAATATTTGTCAACAAAATCAAACTAAATCACAGTAAAAATTGACGAAAATATGAACAACTCTTTCTTTTTTTTTCATGCACATCACCACATCATATCCCTATTGTCCAGCCGCCGTCGGACGAATTTTCCGACATCTTTCACGATTTATTTTCGTTGATTTCAAATTCCAAACACACAAACAATAACAATTTTCAACAAGTGGAGAAAAGAATGTCAGGTAAGTCAATTCAAAGGTATTCAATGCCAAGAGAAAGTCATTTTTAGACGCAAAATCTCTTTGTTGACATATCAGAAGGAAATGATTGGAAATATTGTGATAAGAATATGTTGCAATATTCTGCAAAAAATGGAATCTACAACTCGAATTTTTTACATGCCACATAATACTGTCACTTATACCACAATATAGAAGGAATTATATTTATCATATTCAGTACTTAATAAAAATAAAAAAGTATAATTGATGGTTTGAATTTTTCACTACGTAGAAGACAGTGGAATTAGTTTCTACTTTTCATGAATCATTTTCTAATATCGCGATGTCTTCAATAAAACTTTGCATAGATACAAATAATCGTGACTTCATTTTATGATTATATCCATAATAATAAACCCTAGAGACATAAAATATGGCCAGGTATGTCTTAAAAAATTCAAAATGAATTCAAGCAAATATACTACCATGTTACACTGTTAAAAACAGACAGTTATTAACTGATAATTTCTCTAAAAATTAGTTGAGTATTGATATCTTTCTACATTACAATATAAATTTACTCTTTTTCTAGATGAGAATCAAAAAATTCTGTTGATAATTACTCTAGATAAATCAAAGTGTTTGAAATTAGAATTAAATTTGTGAATTTTTAGAAATTGACAGATTTCAAATTGTCTAGAATCCAATTTTTCAGGGAATTCGCCTACTTGATAGCTATTTTAGTCTACATTTAGAGTTTTTTATACAAACTTTGAAATCACCAATAGAAAATTTATTGTTGATGCGATTTGTGGAGATTAATTAGAGGCTTTTCATTAGTTTTCTTAGAATTTCGATTCTTGTCTACATTTTAATATTCTAATTGTTATGAATGTTTCGTCAATTCAAAAAATTTTAAGGATTTTCCCTAGTTTTGTTCATTCATGAACTCTAATACGTCAAGTTTGAGTGCAATCACATGGATTTTTACAATTTTTCAGGCATCCTGACGTTTTTTTTTAAATTTTATTCATAAATATTAAATTGCAATGTCCAATGTTCTTAATCATAAAAATAATTTGCTCACCTAATATTGAATGTATACACTTTATCCATGATATTATTTCACTTGGTGATTGATTAGAACAATTCACTTCACTATGACGCCATTTTTCACGGATTGAAATGAAATTTATTGTAAAATTATCAAATGAATTGAATTAATATCAACATTTTCATCAGAAATTAGAAGAAAACACGAATAAATATAATTAAAGGTAACAAAATTGATAATTTAAGCACAAAATCGAAATTTCTTGAAATTCAAGATCGAGTGGAAGTCGTCGAAACGTTCTTAAGAAATTTTTAAATGGACGTTAAAATAATATCAAGATGTTGATACTCATCCCCAAAAATAGAAGAATAAAATAATAAAATTTCAACTAAAACTGAGAAAATGTCGAACTATCGAAAATAAATTCGAAATAACGAAATAATTTTAAATTCAGCGTCAAATTATCTGTCACTTTCACAATTTTTAAATTTTTATGAATAATATCTACTCCACTTATTCTTCACTGATAAAAATTTCAACTGACACTAAAACACGAACCCCTTTCTCGCGATGGGAGAAAAAAAACGCGAGGAAGATGCAAAGCACAAGGGAAAATAAGCTCCACCCACCGACGCCGTATGCACGATCGCAAATGCTCAAAAACGAAAGAGGGGATGTCAGAATAAAGAAAATACTAAAATATATAGTCTGATGGAAACCACACCTTCTTTTTTTTTACGTTTAACTCAAAAAATTAAATATTTAACTGAATATCTCGTGTTGTTCTACGATTTTTTTTCTTTAAATGAAATTCCAGTGTTCATTTCCTTTTTTTCATATTTCTCGTAATTAGACAAATAATTTAAACAAATTGAATGTTATCATTAAAAGATATTAAATTTTAAAATCAATTATCAGTGACTTTCACTCAATTTTCCTAAATATACCGAGTTAAGAAACTAATTTTTCAATATTTTTTTAATTTTCTTCACAAGAATTCTTTTAATATCATCACTTTTATTTATTCACTCAGAGAACATTGTGAAAAAAAAAGTGTAATGAAGAGTTCGATCACTTTCACAATCACAACGAATTATTTCTTTTATGGTCTCTTCTATTTCATTTGTGGTCATTCCTCTCTCTAACATGAATATAAATATTAATTATTTTTCTTGATATTTAATCGTAAATTTGCCAATTTTTGCCTTGAATTTTTTTATCAAAATCCATCTGTCACAATCACTTTTATGTAATCACAATGAATCATTGTCAAAAGTAATGCGAAATATGCCAATTCACTTTTCTCTATTTTCACATCAGAAATCAATTCTCACATTATGAATAATAAAAGAAACATTTCAAAGTAAAAAAATAAGAATTAACGTCAAAATTCTGATTAGAAATTAAAAAAATAATTTGAATTTTCCGATAGAGTTTAAAAAGGTGATGCAACAGCATCAAAGGTCTGAGTTGAACTGATCTCTGTACCCTTTTTTTATTTAGACTTGCGTGAATACACGATGGGTTGGTTACATTCGACCAATCGTATGCTACCTAAAAAAAATATCCCTTGAAGAATTTCACCACTACTACAACTATCAGAATCGTCGCAGACAATGCATAACATAAAGAAAAAAAATCAAGATCTTCCTCATTTTAATCTTTCAAACTTTATCCATAAAAGAATTCATTTGTCTAATATTTCAATAAACTAATTGACTTTTATCAAATCAATTAATATTAATTACCCTTTCTGTGTGAATAATAAACAAAAGAATAAATAAATTAAAGACAGTGGAGAAAAAAGAAGAAAAAAATCTTAGTGGAAATTAGAATTTCATTAAAATGTTTCAAAATTCTACTTTGAAAAATTCGTACGATTCTCTTCGGCAGTTGAGAAAATTCAACTCGATCGTCATCCCTTTTTTTTATGGGACAAAAGGGGTGCTCGGCGCTGTACCCCTTTTGCAAGGGGTGAGAAGATAAAAAATATAGCAAGGGGGGCCCTCAATGGCTAAATGGGTTTAGAAAAAAAAATAAAATACATGAAACATACACAATATTCAATAAAATCAATAACGAAGAAAAAAAATAAAAAAAAATCACGACATACGTTCGGTTTTGTCTGTCGAAATATAGAAAAAGAAGAAACGAATTGCTATTTTGTGTCCCGGAAAATAAATCACTTTTGTTCATGGAAAATATCAGCATTTCATTCATACATCAATGACACCATAATGAAATACATTCTGAGTCAAGCTTCAACCGAAACAGCAATATTTCCATATTATAAATTTAATTTTCATCATCGTAACAATACTCAGCACCAGAATATTCGCGCGTGCATGCGATGCGCACAGGAAAAATAATACAACGCTATCTAAATATATACAATTATACGATCAACCAAAATATTCATCATCTATCTGCAGTCGGTAATGCCAATGGCAAGTTACCAACTGTAGATATCAAAATGGCGATGATAAGGCAGTTCAAATGATTTTGATGTTGATTGAGTCATAATAATAATAGCCGCGATGATAATTTTCATATGCACATATATATGTGCATTCACCTACCATAACCCGTTTCAAAGATTATTTCACGTTTGGTCTTCAACTAACCTAATTGTATAATAGAATATAGGTTATGATTTCTTAATAGACTTAAAGAACACTAAATAAATAGATTTATTATAAATGAAAAAATGACTCTGTATCATTTTGGAAACTGTGTTGCACTAGTTTATGTGCCATACTACTTAACCTATAAATATTCTGGACTGTGAGTAAATGCAAACATTCATTTATAATTGGAATGATCCAATCAGCAGAACAACTAAATATATCAATGAATTGATTAAATGATGAATTCATATGGGATTTAAATCCAGCAACCTACAAATGTCTCTTTAATTATTCAATACAACTAAAGTCTACCGCTGTACCAACGCTGCTATCGAATAAATTAATTTATATGTAATTAATGAATATATTTTATGTTCAGATCTGAATACGGTGCATTCTGGAAATGTATTCAAGCCGGTGGAATTTACATTTTCACCCAACTTGTGAAAATGCTCGCACTCGCGACTTTTTTCCCTACTGCTGACAATGTGGGCCAAGAGGGATTCGACTTCTTTGGGGTAAATCAATTAAATAATTGGAATAATATTTGTAGATCAGGCAATTCGTTGTCATACGATCAAGTCTTATGTGACAAATGGAGTTTCCGAGGCATAAACTTTCATACCATTGAATTTCTTGGTGTTGAGAAATGATTCGGTTATGTTTCGCCCTGCTTATATGCTTAGTCATGATTCGTCTACCGATGCTCAATGGTTGATGATTGGACCGAATGATTCGATCTTTTTAAAAACTTTTGAATGATACTACGTTGAGAATTCAAGAGGATTATTCCTCCCGAATATCTGCAACTCTACATCAACTCATTGATTTATTAATTTCAGGAGTTCCTAAAATACTCAATCGACTTAGCTGATCTCGTTGGAATCCTCATTGTACTGAACGGAATTCCTGGAAAAGGCCACGCAAAAGTTCTAACGGCAGGAATTGGCTGGGCCGGTGCTGAAGTTGTGTTAACACGTTTCCTTTTATTGTGGGTTGGTGCCAGAGGTGCCGAATTTGATTGGAAATATATACAAAGAAGTTTGGAATCAAATATTTCATTAGTCCAACATATAACAACTGCAACTTTAGTTTGGTTGTGGTCACGACATGATTTAAAAAAAGGATTAGTACCAGTTGTCATTGGCATGCTTTTACTCACTGTTTATCGACCATTAATATTAGATTTATTAATGTCATTGTTATTAGCTGGTCCCTGGTCTTCATTGTTAATTAAAGCTGTTACAACATTATTCATGGGTGCAGTTACATTACATATTTATGCAGGTCTTGCGCAAGTAATTGGAATTTTCTAAAATTTATGAAACAAAAAAATTCGAAATTAATGGATGAATTATAAATTAATCTCTGTTATGTCTCATCAATACGTAATTGAATATTCAGTCGTATTACCTCATATCATTTTTTTTTAACACAACAATAAATTCCACTTTTTTCCTATCCGTGAATAAAAGAATTCCTACTGTCAATTGAATTGGTTTATTTTCCTACATCATGCTTTTCTTAACGAAGTAGAACCCCAATCAACTTGGTGTGTCAATACCAAAATTATGAATTTGATAGAGACGCTAATGTGAAAACGTCAAAATAAAACTTCGTCAATGATTTAGACTAGATATTGATCGAAGTTGTTGATTAACATATTTTCACCTGTTTCGTCATTTTTTTCTTGCTGTTATATATCATTTTTCTAAATTTAATCTATTCATTTCTACCAATCGAATCTGCAAACAACTAAGTTTGCCAGTTTGAATCAATTGTTTAAAAAATGTTTGGTAAAATATTGAAATACTGTACAATATTAATATCAACTCTGCACTTTACATATGAATATAACGTCATCAATCGAATGTTTTGTTGTCTTTCTTCTCCTCATATTCTCCATATATTTTTCTTCTTATTGAATAATATGAATAAAATCGCATCAAAACAAGTGTGCAAAAAAAAAACAAAAAAATAACCAACCAATAAAGAAAATCAACGAAAATCTAATTCTCTTTTCTCCCAAATTCAGAAGTATTACAAATGGAACAACTCAATATTTAATATTAAAAATACATCGTAATTAATGAAAAAAATAATAATGAATTGCAACTATTAATGACAATAGAGAAGGAAAGAAATAAATAATGAATCAAGAAATATTTTTACGATGGCGAACATTGAGGAACTTCGGTTTCATCTTCCACTGAACTGTCATCACCATCATTATTATTATTACTTGATGCAGATTCGTTTGACGATTCCGAAATATCATCGTAATGATGATTTTGCACTAGCCTATCTCGCATACCCGGTTGGCCCTGAAAATCAAACGAAAAAAATTATATTTATTCGAAATATATGAAATAATATCATTCATTTGAATTGCCGCTTGTCATGCAATTGTCTACCCATTTTTTTTCCATTTCTACTTACGCGAAACAGTCCGTATTGACGCACATGATGGAAAAATACGGAGAGCATTCGTGAATCAAAAACGTCCGGGCGCAATCCATCGGCAACACGATTGCTCATGTTCGTTTTTATACACTGAAAAAAAGTAGAAATAATATAAATATCAAATGAAAATTATCATGAGAATATATTAGTGCCACTACTATCATTAATAATACAAGATAGGATGAAATGATTCATGAATGAGTACAAACATCTCTCAACAAAATTCAAAAAGATTCATTTTATTTCTAAAGAATCAAAGATTGCGCGAGCTACACATAAGACAAGTAAAACAAAAACGCAGGACTATTTTTCACTTGTGAAAAGCGTAAATTTTATAAAATATTGCTGATTCCACGAATTCCAACGCTATTCCAAAGTGGCAGAGGTTTTTAATAAAAATAGTCGAAATTTGTTTCAGAATTAGAGTCACATAGTGGCTGTAAGAAAAATGTTTCAATTTTACAGAGATGATAATCAGCTACATTTAATGGTAGCAATGGTTACACGTGAGGACTCCTTGAGAAAAAAACCATTCCATTCAAATGATTAATAAGAATAAATAATACAATTTGACATTTCTTTTAACTTACCGACTCTAAAAAGGGCATTGTTGGCTCGGATTTGTTCGATGGCACCCATATTTTAACATCAGAGTCTAAACCACTCGTGGCTAATATTGGCGCATGTGGATGAGACTCCAAACGATTAACCTTGAATGGAAAAAATTGATTTGAAATTGATTGAAACTTTCTCAATCATCTACAATAAGCGGGGGAATATTATTTCCCTCGGATGAATCAAATCTACATATAATGAATGAAAAAACTCGTGATATTCTACAATTCGAAGGATTGAACATAAATAAATGAATAATTATTACCACTCCATGATTATCGCCAAGCATCCATTGAACAATAGCTTCAGTATTTTTTTCCCAAATAAATATATTGGCACAATCAGAACCCGAAACGATAAATTCACTTTTTGGTCCGAAAAAATTGACGCCTTTAACAGTAACACTGTTACGGTGTCCTTCATAATGATGTGCATAATCACCACTTGGATGTGGTACCGCCATATCGAATAAATAAATATCATCATCACTGTATGACGCTAACAATTCCGTTCCATCATAGTTGTATACAGCTGATGTAACATACGCGGATGGATTTTGACGCTGTAAAATAAAAACAAATATTGAAAATGATTCTACTTATTTTTTTCCGTTGAATTTTACTTTTCTAAGGCATCTCAATTAAAAGACAATTAGAATTTCAATGACAATATCCATACTAAATTATCCGGGGAAAAAGTTTGGATAGGTTCGACTATTCTTCGCCTATCGTAAATCTTTATCGAACGTGAACGACCTCCAACACAAAATTCATTACTATCCCGTGGATTTATATGAATTGTATATAACGGAATATGTGAACTTCTGTCCTTCACTGTTAATAACCTGTGAAAGAATAGCAAACGAAATAGTATTACAATTCCATGAGAACTTTTTATTTCAGAATCAAGTTTTATCGTGAATGTTATCGTGTGGAATGGAAAATACTTTCTGAGTTGGAAAAATGAAAATACTGATAAAATATTGATAAATAATCACCTCGTTGGTTTTTCAGCACGAATGTCAATTGACAAAACTTTACCATCATCGCCGACAGACAAAACTCCATACACGTGATCAGGATGAACAGCGAGGCCTCGTGCTTCTTTACGATGGCTGGTTAAACGACGATTTGTTGATGTTCGAGTATCAATTACACGAACGTGACCATCGCGCGCACAAGTTACAATCAACGAATCAAAATCAATCGGTAACCACTTAACATCAAATATATTCAGTCTGTGTCCACTTGTAAATATATTTTTATCTTTATTTCTTGCCCAATCCCATACGATAACTTTCAAATCGTCCGAAGCGCTCGCCAAAAATCTTCCACTTTCATTGAAACACAACGCATTAACACATCCCTAAAATTGAAAGCAAAATTGAATGATAAACAAAATTTCCAATCGACAAATTCAAGTTCATTTCTTATCCAAGTTAATATTGATTTTTAAACTTACTTCATGTGCATTCATTTTGTGTAATAATTTCATACGTTGTGCAACATGCAATGAACCATAAAAATCACGATCAATGTATCTGTTATTTCCAATTTGGCGATTGATCACTTCCGGTACAATAAACCATTTAGGAGTAGGTTTATTTTTCTTCAACACAGCTGGTATCCCACCATCCAATTCATCCTCGCTAGCAGTCGTCCATTCGCTTGAATTGTCAGCTGACGATAAACCAAATTTTTAATTGTCGACCGGATGAAAGAAAATTCAAATATTCTAATCTGAAAATAGAATTACCTTTTTCACTGCTACTCGATTGTAGCTCATCCCACTCATCTCTATCAGAATGTGTACTCTCTTCATTGTCAATTGATGGACTTCGAATGACTTCAGGTTCAGGATCGGAACTAGAATTCAATGGATTAACTGAATTTCTTTCCGAATCTTTTGACTTTTCGCCCACTTCATCTCCATCGTCGTCATCATTCCCAACGTCATCATCACTGTCATCTGATTGCTTTCTATAATGACGATTTTTTGATTTTAGACAATATCTCGAAGTTAGTATCGACGTGCTACAACTAGGCTCTGTAACATCGCTGATTTCAACTATATCTGATGTATCATCAGATGCTTTCTTGTATTTTTTCGCCATTGGGCCAGCCATTTCTGACGATTCATCGCATTCTATTTCTTGTATACTATTCTTTGCTGTGTCCAATATATTCAAATCTGCACCATTGTCAACAGCAAGACTCTTTGCACCATTCGAACTTTCCAAATCAGTACCATTTCCACTCTTATCATCAATCATCTCTTTCGAATGTCTTGATGGTAAACATCTTCCATCATCACTCATCGTTTCATTACAGTTCGATGACATACTCTCATGGGGATTCTTATCATCCCCATTCAATGAAACACCATTGAAATCCATCATATACTACTCTATCATCATAATATAAGATATATCTCAAAAAATGATAGAATGATCCGCTCGCAAATTTCAAGATATCAATTATTAATCATTGATAACATAACCTGCAAAAAAATATTATCAGGAAATTTATTACGAATAACCATCAAAAATTTACATCACAAAGTAAAACACCAATTTTTGCATTGATACATCGCAAGGAAATGTTCATAAATAATCAAACTAAATGGAAAAATTTGCATTCAAATCCCATGTAAAATTGATTACTTATCATCAATAACATAGCCTCAAAAGGAGAAAACGTATGCATATTTTTTAAATACAAAATTTCAAATAAATATATTGAGTTTATATAAATCAGATATTCGATAACTCACCCTAATATGAACTAACGATATTTTGGGCTATGAAGATCAAATCGCGTATCAACAGTTTATTGTAATTATTACATAAAGCAATAAAATTACAACACAACTTGTTCACAAATGTTTGCATGCGCATATATATATATATATATATGTAGAATCTATCGCTTTATATTCGTGTCTTTCCCGGTCCAGTTAGTGATGCGAATTTACCGGCAAGATGCGTATTTCACATACTTCACAGTTCAGCAGAAAGCGTCTGGAAAAATGGCAGTACATTTTCTTACCAACATGAACAAACTTTCTGCTGCGGTCTACTGGCGCTATGAACTGATGCCTGTCGATAAAACAGCGAGACGACCAGAACACACGTAAGAATAGTAAATAATGAACAAAGAGCGCGAAAAACTTTACATACGAGTGCTGTTGAGAACTAGAAAATTCTATTATGACATCTAGTGTCGTAATATAAAACTAATTTTAATGTAGGAGATAATAAGCAATAGAGTGACACAAACTTGGTGATAATTTTCGTTTTTGATGTGTAATTCAATGAATCAACAAAACGTAAAATTGATTCAATTGGAATTTGAAGTTGTTAAACGTTCTTTGGAATATACATCATGGAAATTCTGGGATTAACCTGATACATAAATGATGAAAGCAATTGCTTATGCTATTCATAGTTGTGGAAAGAAATCAGATGGGAATTTAAATTGAACTCATTCATTCCCTGTTCCAGGCAATGTTCTGTATATTTTTTAAATTCTTCCAGTAATTTGATGAAATATTGAGTGGTACAAATACATAATGTGGTTTCCCGTATTCCAATGAAAGTAATTATTTATTTCCAAGTAAGTCAAAAATGAAAATGGCTAACCTAATAATAAATATGGATTTCAATGTAAACAATTAATAGTTCAAACTATTAGTCGAATTAATATTTAATTTTCCTTTCATAGATGCATCAACAAAGAGGATAATTTTAAACATTACGTGTGTTCCATCTTTTCGCCATCCTCTACTGTAGAGATAATTCAGTAAACACAGGAACATACATTCCATAAGAGCCAAATGACTTCACTGTTTACATATGCTATATTCGTCTTCATTCATATAAATGAACAGCTTGTAAACATTTCTTGACATCAGTGGAAGTTTCACAAGCTTTATTTCAACTAGACCAATTGGAAACATCATTGAAAAATAGTATGAACGAAATTTGTTGCATAAACTTATATGTTATTTATATTTATAGTTATTCAAGTACATACTAAAGTCACTCATGTTTTTTAAGCCACGCCTCCATACCACTTCAAAATTACGATTCGACAGCAGTGATGCCGGATGAATCATCGCGCCGCGAACGAAAATTATCTGAAGATATATATCAATCAGTAAACGACGTACAGGAAAATATTGATATGATATCTCACCTATCTAGGTGGAATTGTAAGTACGTTTGTATACTGAATTCTTAAATTTACACGACTTTTTAACTAGAACAACTGAGTTCTGATAAACATTACGTTGTAGATATGGTATCAACAGTAAGCAATGTTTAGTTATTATTTTTAGTATATATCTATGATAATTTAAAAAATTCGAATGAATAATAAAAGCTGATATGAGATATTATTTCAGGTTTATTACTGAATGCAGTAACAGAGAACATAAATGTTATTTATAATGAAAGGTATACGCGGTCATGGGCGTCATTGGAGTAAACTGAGAATTCTACTTCGTATACTTCTCGCATTGTATGTGATAATCAGTGCGGGTTTGCTGATATTCATATTTTTTTTCCGAAATAATTATGAACAAATATATCAGGTGAATAATAATATTAAGATTGATGAAATTTTGAATTCGAACAATTTGTTTATGCTTTTTGTTTTTGAAAATACAGATTGACCCGAATGTTGAAGTAAAATTCCATGAAATGAATGAAACTTTTCATCAAAACAATAATGAAGTTGCTTTGGAGATGTCGAAAAAAGTTAGGGTACTTTGTTGGGTGATGACAGGACCAACGAATCACCAAACTAAAGCGCGACACGTTAAAGCAACGTGGGGAAAACGTTGCAATATTTTATTGTTCATGAGTTCTGCAAATGGTATAATTCATCACGTTGATTTATTATATTACATTAATTGTCAACTGATTGAAATAGATAAATATTTGTTTCGCAGATACGAGTTTACCGACCGTTGTGTTGCCGGTTGGTGAAGGCCGTGATAATCTTTGGGGCAAAACTAAACACGCATTTAAATATATTTATGAAAAATATATTAATGAGGCTGATTGGTTTATGAAAGCTGATGATGATACGTAGGTACCATTATTCATTCAGTATAAAATTATTTATAAATGCTCTGATAGATTTAGTGATAAATAAAAATTTTTATGTTCATAGATATGTAATAGTTGAAAATTTGCGTTACATGCTATCATTCTATAATACTTCAATGCCACTACGCTTCGGTTCTCGTATGAAAACCAAAACGACATTGCGTTATTTGGACGGTGGTGCTGGTTACGTTCTTAGCAAAGAGGCTTTGCGCCGATTTATCGAAAAAGCACTACCTGATAAAAACAATTGTCATCAAGGGGACAATGGTGCTGAAGACGTCGCGATTGCAGAATGTTTGTCAAATGTTGGTGTAAAAGCTGTTGAAACACAAGACAATTATGGACGAGGTAGATTCTTCCCACTCACACCTGAAAACCATATTATCTCAAACCGAAAATGGTATAGCCGGACCAAATGGTATTGGAAATCAGTCGATGCTGAGATAAGAGATGGTATTGATTGTTGTTCAGATGTTGCCATCTCATTCCATTACGTACGCCCAGGTATGATGTATGTTTTTGAATATTTTTTGTATCATTTAAGACCATATGGAATTAACAACCAATGGAAAAAAATATAAATTATATCTCGATTAATGAGAAATATATTTATGCAAATGAATTATACCTTTATTTTGATCACTGCTGATCTTCGTAAATAATAAAACGATTTATAATATTGCTATGAGAATGTTTCCTCTCTTATCGTATTTTTATATTCTCTGCTACAATCCTCTGGCTCATAGCACATAAATAGCTTTTTTTCACATCTAAATATGCCAACCTTTGATTTCAAAACATAACAACAAAATATATCCCTTATAGTTATCAAAACTATAAAATTTATTATAATAGTTCGAATTGAAAAATCGACAAAAATATTATCAATTAATCGAGACATTTTCTTGTCCGTTGGCCATGCACAACAACGACCAATCGTTCAAGAGGAAGAATGATAGGATATAATCATATTAACAACCAGAATTAACATCAATTGTGCCAATCAAGTAGTTCAATTGATATCGCCGTGACATAAATTGGCACTCGAAATCAGCATTCATTTAATCTACATTCTGTTCATCTATTTCAAAATTCCTCTCGTCTGCTCATATCATCCTGTGCGAAATTCATATTAGTTAGTTTTTCAACATTATGTACTCAACAACCAATAACTGGGGTTTCTACCTTACCGACGAATGATATTATCCTTGTCTTCATTCTGATCTCAAACTACCTAGTGGCAAACAATGTTATTAGAATAAGGGAGAAATTGAGACGCATACAGTAGTGAGTCGATCGTTAATAGTAAACTTCTCATCAATCACAGCATTAAAAATAATCCATGAATTAATTGGGCCATTAATAATGAACTCTGTAACGTTTTCTCCCTCACACAAAGTCCAAAAAGACGTTAACTCACACAGTATGAAGTCAGTTTGTGCCCTGAAAAGTTATATAACAGTGCTTTTAACAAAGATGTGAACGTAAATGTATCCACCACCCTGTCATGAAGCTCACTACAATTTCCCGCTCATTTTTATCTTTATTTTCACTACATTATATGATAAAACCAGCTTTGAAAGTTTGTTGTGCTAACCTCATTCATCCCTCATTCAAAATTCGTCACAAACCTGAAATAACATACAATCAACTGCCGAATAAATTCCGCACTGAAAGGTTTTATACCTTCCTAAAGTTCTTCCCTCTTCCCATCACATTCCCCCCATAACAAAAGACAACAAATAGAGCAATGGCGGGTACATATTTATATGTAAAATCAAATACTTGTGATGTCGGTAAAACAGTTTCTAGTCAAGTCGGAATGATGAAAACAATGTAAGCGTATGTAACAAAGCATAATCTTCAGTTAGGTGATAAGTAATTAATTTATAAAAAAAAGAATACATCACTACCCATATCAGTAGGGATTCAAGTCTATCAGTCGAAGAATGTGAAGTATAACAATACACCTGTGTATATGCATGAACACACACTTTTACTGTAACGTGTTCAATTACGCCTAGTATTAGATATAGGTCAATCAGTTGGGTTCTCTAAATTCAAACGCACATACGATAAGCGTATCAAGTGTGGTATGGAAGGTGATATACTGTACCGCTATTTTTATAAATATCTGTGATTGATTGATTGATTAATGTGTTCATCATTGTAAATAGATTGTGTAATTATGTAACATATATTATGTTATTGTGAAGCTCTAAAGATAGAGATGCTGAATACATTCAAAACCGCCTGGTGCGGTCGGTGGCGTTGTATGGCTAATATTACACTCTTATTTCGAATTCTTTTGGCATTCTACATTGTAAGCAGTATCTGTATTTTTCTACATATTTATATGATCAAAGATGATTATGAGCTTATAAATCAGGTGATTGGTGTGTCTCTATCAAAATAATATGATAAAATAGCATGAAACTTGATATATAACTATGATCAAGAAAAATAAATTGTGATGAAGAATTGAAAGTTCATTTATTCATTTGATATTGCTCCCGTTAAAAGGGGGATCCAGGTGTTGTGAAATTTCATGATGAAGATGAAAAATTTCATAAGGATAACGATGAAATTGCGCAGGAGATGTCGAAAAAAGTTCGTGTACTTTGTTGGGTGATGACAGGACCAAAAAATCATCAAACTAGAGCGCGGCATATTAAAGCAACGTGGGGAAAACGTTGCAATATTTTATTGTTCATGAGCTCTGCAAATGGTACAATTCATCACGTTGACTCATTATATAACATCAATCGTAAACTGATTGAAATAGATAAATATTTGTTTTGCAGATACGAGTTTACCGACGGTTGTGTTGCCGGTTGGTGAAGGTCGCAATAATCTTTGGGCAAAAACTAAATATGCATTTAAATATATTTATGAGAATTATTATGATAAAGCTGATTGGTTTATGAAAGCTGATGATGATACGTGGGTACTATTCTTCATCCGATATATAATAAGTGGAATATGTAAAAGATAATCTACTGATTGATTTAAATTGCAATTCCATAGATATGTTATACTTGAGAATTTACGATACATGTTGTCATCATATGATACTTCGAAGCCATTGAATTTTGGTTGCCGATTGAAAACTCCAGAAAATCTACATTATTTAAATGGCGGTGCTGGATATGTACTCAGTAAAGAGGCTTTGCGTCGCTTTGTTGTACAAGCGTTACCAAATGCGTACATATGTTATCATGGTGATGAAGGTGCTGAAGACGTATCAATAGGACAATGTTTGAGAAATGTTGATGTGCAAGCTGTAGATACACGTGATATTTATGGACGTGGCAGATTCTTTCCACTTAATCCTGAGCACCATATCATACCTCATCTTAAAAAGGCTTCAAAGATCAGTTGGTATTGGATAGATGTAAATGATAAAACAAAGGATGGTATTGATTGTTGCTCAGATGTAGCCATTTCTTTTCATTATGTGCGACCAAGTTTGATGTACGTCCTAGAATATTTGATTTATCATTTAAGACCATATGGAATTGATAATGGATAAGAACAGCTGTTTGAAATATTATTGATTCTATAATAAATCTATATTTTCCTCGGAATACATTTCAACATTGGCATGTAAGTCCTCTCTCTTCTTTTATCAATGATATGTTCATCTTATTGGTTACTTATGATAGTCAGAGTGTTGGTAATTGTATGATTTATAGAAAACCAACACTCAAATATTGATCTTTTAGGTTTCATAATGAAAATCAGTATTGGAATGATAACAACTTTATTGGAGAGTCAGGTTACACAAAATTTGTCTAAGAATCAAACGTTCTATGAGAAAAACGTTTCGGATTAATGAAATGAAGGAATGCCAGATGGTAAAATGACTTATGTGCTAGAAATTACACGACAGTCAAAGCTGTTTACTTGTAAATTCCGGAAAAAACTATACACCGAAAGAACACGAGCTCTTTTCAGTTAATAACTGGTGTATATCTGAGTCATTGATAAACGTTCTGAAAATACATTTCATGATGCAAACTGGACACGATAAAGTCGTGTGATAATATATATTACACTTTTGTTTAATAATTTAAAGAGAATTTCTCATACTGAGTATTAAACAAACACGAAACAAGAACTTTACAATAGTGACAAAGCAGTGGGCAACAAAACAAATGGAGATATGAATTTATCGAAGGCAAAACTGAATTCTATCATCCAATGTACTCGACTCAAGTGCCATATTATTATTGGTATTGTAATAATTGCTGTTGGATTTCTATCAACAATTTATTTCATAAAAAATTTCGATAGTCTACAACACATGAAGAATTCTCTTTGGAATAACAAAACATCCCTCAAAAAAATTCGTGTACTTTGTTGGGTAATGACGCACCCACCAAAGCATGCAACAGCGGCGATTTCTGTGAAGAAAACTTGGGGAAAACGTTGTGATATACTGCTATTTATGAGCACTACTAACGGTGAATGCAATTTCATTAATAACGTTCCACAATTGACATTCAAATCCCATTCAAATATTGATTGTTGGATATTCTTTTGTTCTCCAATACTCATCTCCAGATACAAGTTTACCAACTGTGGTGTTGCCAGTTACTGAGGGTCGACAATTTTTGTGGGGTAAAACCAGAGAAGCATTCAAATATGTTTATAAAAAATATATAGACAAGGCTGATTGGTTCATGAAAGCAGACGATGATACGTAAGCTCATCATTTAAGTTATTATCGTTTAATTTCATGATATAATGAATTGATTCAACTCACGGGATGAAAATTGTAGGTACACAATCGTAGAGAATTTACGGTCCACGCTATCATCATACGACCCATCAATGCCGTTGTATTTTGGTTGCCATTTCAGCCATTACCTCAGGCAAGGCTACATGAGCGGTGGCTCTGGTTATGTAATCAGTAGAGAGGCATTGCGACGATTTGTTGAAGAGGCATTGCCAAAGAAAACTCAATGTCGCCCAGATAACAACGGTGCTGAAGACGTTGAAATGGGAAAATGCCTCGCGAGCGTCAATGTGGATGCGATTGATATTCGTGATGATAATAGGCTGAATAAATTTTTCCCATTTCCACCTCGTCCAATGACGATTCCTTCTAACGATAGTTGGTTTTGGAAATTTAGCTACGATAGACCAAAGGGAAAGCCAATTTGTTGTTCGACTACGCCAATCACCTTCCATTACATACCACATCAGTGGATGCATACACTTGAATATCTAATATACGATTTAAAACGAGTGGAAACTGCGGTCTGAATGATAGAAGTCATCATATCGCCTCTCATTTTGAATTTAAAATTCGAATCTCTGACATCATTCATAAAAAAAACTCACAACTCTAGGAAATTGTAACCAACAGTCGGCAATGTAGGTATTTAGTTCAGATATTAAAAGGAAGTAAATATACCGAATAAACTGTTGTGATCTTATCAAACGATAAAAGCGTTCTATAAATTGTATATAGACAGCGCTACACGATCAATTCATGAGAAAAATAATAAAGTTTTCGAAATTAAAACCGACCTAAATGCTTTGTTAATTCAAAATATCTCTTGACTTCGGAGATGATTCACTCACTGTACATCTATACATTGGCAATACTGCGCATTCACTGAAAATTTCATCACAAACTTCCTAACCTATAAACATACAACTTCATGTATGTACTGAACATTGCCGCACATCGATGTAAATACACACAGTGTGTACTACACAACCAAACAAAAATTCTGTTTTATATGTACATTTGTTATGAGTGTAACAGGTGTCTTCCTCAACCTGAATACCCAACACAACCCAACAATGATACAGAGAATGAAAACAGAAATATTCGTTGGGTGACTGTCCTCTACGAACGTGCGTGATCAACAGGTGACCCTATAATATAAATGGTATTGTTTATAAACACGCAACACAACAAATATTTCACATTCATCGTATGCGTTTATATATACATATAAATATATATATGTATATAATAGTGTGATTCATAACAATGTGAAATTCCTCACGCTATTTAATTAGATTGGAGTCACTGTTAATATAGAGAGCAATTAGATAGTTCTTATCTTTCGTGTTATGAATTGATCGACTAAACGCAATGTAAAATCTTTTATTTTCATCTTCTCATTTGTCTTTTTCTCTTTTGTTGATTTTATAGCCAATGATCAGTTGTTACCAGGATCAATTAACAATAGAATTGGTGATTAATTATCATTGAACAAATTAGAACATTTACGAGAGGCTAAATGTAAATATTGCAACGGAACATGCACGTATATAGAGGTATATATCGGTTGAAAAATTATTTACAAGATGTACATTGGTTCGATAAAAGGTAAATTAATATTTGTCATTGGTTTCCTCATTGGATTTATAATTACAATCATTCTTCACCGTGTTATTAATGACAATGATCACAATATTGGTTTGAAATCAATTGATAAATATGGGTGCAATGAAAAAAATGTATTGTGCAATGGCAATAAGTATTCGAAATATGTTGATGGAAAATGGTTGATTATGAATGAAAATATCAAAAAATTAAAGTATAACGAATGGTTGAAGAAGAATAATATGAAGATAGTGGATATTGATATGGATTATCAACAATATGGAAAAAGGATTATCAATGCAGAAAAATTCACCGGCCTTGATGGTATTGATGGAAATGATCATAGAGATAAAACGGAATTGGAATCAGATTGGCTTAAAGAAAAAATTCACATTATTTGTATTGTATTTGTCAATAAAATAAAATTGGCAAAGTCTATTAATGATACTTGGGCATCACGATGCAATAAGATTTATTATTTTGGACAAGAGTTGAATAATGATGAATTACCAGTAATAAAATTGCCAATTAAATTGACATCATCATGGCAATTTTTGTGTGAAATAATGCATTATGTTTGGAGATTGGATAATAAATTATTGGAATGGACCATTTTTATCAAAGATGATACGATGATTTTATTGGAAAATCTACGATATTTTATTGCTGGAATGGATTATAATGATCCATATTATTTGGGTCATCCAATTGTTCTATGGGGTCAAGCATACAATGTGGCGCAGGCTGGTTATGTTTTGAGCCGTGGTGCATATAAAAAAATTATCGAAACATTTGATAATCACGATAAGTGTATATCAGGCGGACGTTATTGGAAAAAAGAAGATTTTTATCTTGGTAAACATCTGGCAATGTTTAATATTCATCCATTGGACACACGTGATTATCGTATGCGAGGAATATTTCATGGATATTCATTGCAAATACTCTTATGGGGTGTTGCCAAGCCTTCGAATTATTTTACAAGCGCATTATATCCACCAGATGATGACAATTGTTGTTCACCAAAATCAATTACATTTACGGTTGCTGAACCCGACAAATTGTACACATTAAATTATATTCTGTACCATTTGAATGTTTATAATGGTGAAGGATATTATGGAAATAAATTGGCGCCAACATCGATACCCGAAAATGAGGTAAAATATTCTACTTTTAATATAATATTTATTTATTTTCAATTGTACATGAAGAAAAAACATCATCGTAAGTACTTTAAATTTATTGCAAACATTGCTGCTGATATTCTTTCATCTGAAATACATCACAATTTTTATTTTACACTCACTGTTTTTTTTCAAATTTCAGATTTGGAAATTGGCGTTGAAAGATGAATTCAATATTACATATTATGACAACATAACACAGGAACGTTACTATGAAATTTGGCGGTCACGTTATTCTGAACCGTCGCAATTTATCAATCGTGATTATCAGAACATTCCTGGAATATTAAGCTCTATATTGACAGCTTATGAATCCGATCGGCGGAGTTCATACAGCAGCAATCAATCTCGTAAATCACCTGACGGATGATGAACTCGAGAAAATTAGGAAAAAATTGAGTCAAATTCATATATTCTCTCCTTTTTTTACTCTACCGACAGTATTACTCAAAAATTCAATTCGATTGCAAAACAAAGATATATTTGCACTACATTGCAGCTATTATTCATGTACATATATAGATAAATATATGTATATATACTTACATATACTCAAGGAATATGAAAAAAACATAATTGATACACAATTAACAATTTAATAACAGTAGTAATATATTTTTGTTTACTATATGAAGAAGAGAACTGAATATATGTATTTATTGAATCTACCAATGATACATCCGTCCGATTGTACAGTTATATAACAGTTTAATAATTATTGCAATGAATTTTGATAATTGTTTAAAAATATCTGAAAGTCTAGACGGCGATATATATTAAATTAGAGATTAATTATTATTAACATATAAAAAACCACAGAGTAAGGATAAAAGAAATATATTTGATAAATTACTTATTTCCTGATTTGTCCGATTATTCGTTGTACAATCTTTAAATTTACATTTATAATTAATTAGTTAATTACTTTCAAATGTTGCGGTTTTAAAATATTTCTTATCTAATTGTAACATTCAACTGTGTTTTTGTGTTTGCATTACGACTGTACTTCAACATTTGTTAAATACTTACACAGGATATGAAAGAATGAATTTCGCAGTGTAATAGAATAATCGATGGGGAAATATCATTTGCACAGTAACATTCATGGCGATTCCCCAATTTGATATTTCTTGAGAATAATCAATGAGTCACATTCATAACTCATTTGTGCGCCGGCACAAAAATAAAATAGCTAAAAAAAACCCACGGCCATGACCTTGGGGATAATTAATCTCGTTATCTGTATGAGACACCATCAGGAATGACGCTATTCATTATGATCATTGTTTTGGAAACCCCCTTGACGCGTTATCGCATGACCGATTTCACTCGGCACATATAGAAAGATATATGAAAAAAAAAAAGAAATTCTGAGATGGAAGTTGACCCATTTTCAAATTCAATTAATTTTATCAATTCACCGCGTTCGCCCCAAGTTTATTATCGGTTATCCGTTTCCTTCAGGAGGCGATTTAATTTTTATATAAATAGAAGTGAATTGTCATCATGTTATTTCATTGAGAGAAAAATATTTTACCGATGCAGAAGTTTCTTAATTATGTTAATTACTTATTAATTGGAATTGAATTGTAATTTATAACGAAACTATTTTTATATAACATACATACAGTATGTTATGGATATTGTTATTGTTTTTATTGGCAGTTGCTAGTGCTATTGCAAATGAAAAGGATTTTTCTAGCGAAATAAATCCTGATCAAAATGTGTAAGTAAATATAAATTAATTGTTATGTGTATTTACGTGTATTGTTTAATTTGTTATTTTTCTGTTATAGTAACAGTGATTTAATGCTGAATGATGATTATCGACCAGTGAAAAGTAATTATCGTGGTGTTAAAAATAAACCGCCGATAAAGAATAATAATGATGCAATTATTGGTGGATGTAAAAACCGTTTAACACCACCGATCAATGGAAATATTAAATGTTCAAGAGACAGGTGAGAATTGTATTTTAGAATTTAATTTTCATACTGTATAACAAATTTGTATTCTTTTGGTCAATATTTATTTGTTTATTTGTATGTTATATGTATGGAAAAGTTGTCGAGCTTCCTGTCGAATAAATTATCAATTTCCAAATGGAGACAATCAATTATCAATTATTTGCCACAAAGGTGAATGGCAAATTGATGGGACTGAATGGACTACATTACCACACTGTGAACGTATGTAATTAGAAATTGGTAATTTTATCTTGTTCATTCAGGCATTATTGATGATTTCCAATTTTTTTAAGAAGCTTCATCATTTTCTTAGTTATACAATGAAATATTGGATAGGAAAAGAGGAAAATTTTGAAGCGAATAATACAATTAGAAATTAAAATCAAACCATTTTTGAATTATGAATAGAGAACTGAATAATTCAAATGATGGAATTTGAAAAAAAATGTCTGCCACATTCACACTCATGAATTAAAACCAATTTGATATTTAGGATGGAAGTTTATTGATAGTTTTAAATGTTGTATTTCGTTATTTCTTCATTTTTTGTTATTTTTCAGCAATTTGTTTACCCCAATGCCAAAACAATGGAATATGTACAAGACCAAACGAATGTGAATGTTCGGAAAATTATTCTGGACCACAATGTCAATATGAAATAAAACCATGTCTGAATTTTCCACCGCCAGTGCAGAATTCACGTCGACATTGCAATACTAAGTAAATTTACATACATTCAATTTAATTTCATTTATATATTAGTGGTGATTGAAATATTATACTATGAGTTATGTATTTATATTTTTCTTTTTTAGAATATGTACAGTCACATGTGCAAAAGGCTTTGTGTTTCCAGACGGTTCAGCGATCGCAATTTCACATTGTCGCGATGGTAATTGGGTGCCATCAAAATCACAATGGGTTACAATACCTGATTGCAAACGTAAGATTTTTCCTCAGGGAATAAACCAATTTTATTAATCATTTTTAATTTCTTTCCTTATTTTTTCTTATTCAATTTAGCAACGTGTTCACCACCATGTGAAAATGGTGGTATTTGTCTTCCTTTGAATGTCTGCCAATGTCCACAAACTTTTCGAGGACCGCAATGTCAATATTGTGAGTTTGCATTGATTATTAATATAAAATTATATCCTGGTTAGAAAGCTCATTTTCCACATGATAATTACTTTATTCTAGATAGTTTTATATATTGTTAATAGGAGGGGATGAAGAGTAGTGAATTGTTATTCTAAAAATGTTTGTTAATGATAGAAATATTAAATCGGCTTATTATTATAGCGGAAGATGAATGCACTGCTCAAAAACTTGGATTCAACGGTGGATATAATTGCAACGGTGATGCCAATTCATTTTCTTGTAAATTGAATTGTCCACCTGGGATCGAGTTTTCATTTCCACCATCGTCTGAATACATTTGTACTTATGATAAAGGAGTTTTTCAACCTCAACCAATACCACAATGTAGAATTGAATCCGATTATCATATTGTACCAATTGAAAGTAGCAAAAATTCTTACATCAAAATCACGAATCATTCATGGATAGTTGAAGGCACATTAATATCCAAGGTGTCATCACTTAATAAAGTTGGAAGTGATATATCAAGTTATAATGAAAAAATATCCCAGACTGATAAATCTGTAAGTAAACCCAAAAAATTATTTTGATTATCTCATTACATTTTCACCTAACATCAAAAAAAACTTTTGTATATTATTTAATGCTATTGACATGTGAATTCAAGCAATTTAATGGTTAATATTCGAATTATTTGAAATAGGGCGTGAAAACCATACATATTTACAATTCAACTGACCAAGAGCATACCAAAAATATTCCAAATGGCTACTACGAAACATTTAATGAAGAATCAATGATTGTTGAAAAATCACATCCAAAACCAAAAATTTGTTTTACATGGGGTGGAACTCATTATAAAACGTTTGACGGTGCTATTTACAGTTTTAATAGCAATTGTGCACACACATTAATTCAAGAAACACAAGATGGAATATTTACCATAACATCAAAAAATAGTCCCGGTTGTCAAAATAATAATGATGGAATGTGTTATAAAATTTTGAAATTTTATATGCAAGGCAAAGAATATATTTTAGAATTGAATGAAAATGGATATCCGACAATGAAAATAGGAAAAAAACTTCTTCCAATTCCTGGACAGTTTTCTGGAATGCGAATACAAATGTCAGCACATTTTATCATTGTGTCATTGGATTCAATTGGCGCTACTGTTAAATGGGATGGTGGTCTTTTTGTTCAAATTAAATCATCGGAATCTTTGTGGAATAGAACTGCTGGATTGTGCGGTCGTATGAATGGTGATATAAATGATGATAAAACTGGTCGTGATAATAGTCAACCAAAAAATATTGCAACTTTCGCATCTGATTGGAAAGTCGTAAACTTTGGTGGTAAGTTGTGAACAAAATTGACAAGTGAAATTATAATTGATTTATATTGTGAATGAGTTCAACACAAAACTATTGAAATAATTCATGTTACAACAGAATCTTGCGATGAATCACCAACAAATGTTGATTTATGTGACTCTGAATTGGAATTAGCAGAGAAAGCATCGTTATTTTGTGCTGAATTATTTTCGGACAATAGATTTGATGCCTGTTCAAAAGTTGTTGATTTAGCAATGTTGAAGAATACATGCAAATTGGATTATTGCAGTTGTAATGCAAGCGATAAACGAAAATGTGCATGTAATACAATGAATGTTTATGTAAGACAATGTTATCATGATAAAATCATAAATTCAATTGCATGGCAACATGCAAACGATGCTTGTCGTGAGTATTAGCAAATTTTATACGATTTTTTTCAATAACGCTACTTTGTTATAAACAATAAGATGATCTAACTATTGTGGGATTTTTTTCGCAGCAATGACTTGTACCGGTGGAAGAATATACAAAGCTTGTGCGCCAAGAAATCAAGCGACATGCAGTGGTGACATGACTATTAACTCCTTAGACAATCTCGAATGTGAGGAAGGATGTGTTTGTCCTGTTGGAACAGTACTGCATGAAGGAAAATGTATTTCTATTGAACAATGTCCTTGTACATTACGGGGAAAACTATTCAAACCTGGTGAAACAATCCCGAAAAAATGTAATTCGTGCACTTGTTCATCTGGCAAATGGATCTGCACTGAAATATTATGTAGTGGCCGTTGTGCAGCCATTGGTGATCCTCATTATGTTACATTCGATGGAAAACGTTATGATTTTATGGGTAAATGTAATTATTACATGATCAAAGGGGAGAATTACAGTGTTGAAACCGAAAATGTTGCATGTTCTGGCGCTATTTCTGACGTGAGTGAATTTTAAAATACTAAATTAATTACAATTAATTAAACTTTATTTTTTACGGGCTGTCAAATCATGATTTCGTTCTTTTTACAGGCAATGGGGCTCAAATCTATATCATCTGATACGCCATCATGCACGAAATCTGTGACAATTCGCACGGAAAACGCTTCAATTAAATTGAAACAAAATCATCAAGTTTTAATTAATGGAGAAGAAGTAACAAAACTCCCAATACAAATATCAGATACGAAAATACGTATTGCCAGTAGTATTTTCATAATTGTCAATATGAAAAATGGTTTGGAGATATGGTGGGATGGAATTTCACGTATTTATATAAACGCTCCACCACAATTCCGTGATAAAACCAAAGGATTGTGCGGCACATTTAATGCTAATCAAAAAGACGATTTCCTAACGCCAATGGGCGATATTGAACAATCAATAATTCCATTTGCTAATAAATGGAAAACTACTGAACAATGTGATGACATACCAGTGAATAAATTCCATCACACATGTGAAGTAAACCCGGAACGTTACGAAACATCAAAAAAATACTGTTCAAAAATTTGGAGTGAAATATTTTCTAGTTGTCATTGGCATGTTGATCCACAATCATTCTATGACGATTGTATGTACGATATGTGCGCTTGTGAAACAAATATTGAGCGTTGTTTGTGCCCAACATTTGCTGCATACGCAAAAGAATGTGCATCATCAGATATAAAAATTCATTGGCGTTTAGAAATTGATATTTGTCAATTGCATTGTCCTAACAATCAACAATATCAAATATGTGGCAATAGCTGTACGCGATCATGTAATGATATAACATTCAATAAGAATTGTCGTCAAGAGTGCGTCGAGGGTTGTAATTGCCCAGAAGGACAAACCCTTGATGTTCATGGTGAATGTATACCAATTGGACAGTGTCCATGTGAGTACAATGGAATGGAATTTATTGCCGGTCACCGTGAAATCCGTACTGGAATTAAATCACAAGATCTGTGCACTTGTGCTGGTGGTCTTTGGTCTTGTCGTACTGCAACACCAATGGAAATAAAAGAATATCCTGCAACTTCTGATCTGAAAACTATTTGCACCAATGCCAAACACCTTGAAGTTACTACTTGTGAACCAGTTCAACCTAGAACATGTCGAAACATGCATGAAAAAATAGATCAAACTCCAGCTGTATGTCGTGCAGGTTGTGTATGCCAAGATGGCTATGTCCTAGACTCTCCGAGTGGTCAATGTGTCAAACACGAGGCTTGCCCTTGTTATCACAGTGGTAAAAGTTATCGCGAAAATTCAACAATGCAACAAAATTGTAATACATGTCAATGTCACAATGGTAAATGGAATTGCACTGATAGAATTTGCCCAGGAATATGTACAGCATGGGGCGACTCTCATTTCAATACGTTCGACGATAAATCATTTGATTTTCAAGGTATTTGTGATTACGTATTAGCAAAAGGCACATTCGGTAATGATGATTGTTTCGATGTATCAATACAAAATGTACCGTGTGGTAGTACTGGTGTAACATGTTCAAAATCAATTACATTAACAATTGGTAAAGGCCTGGATCAAGAGATTGTGACATTAATACGTGACAAGTCATTGCCAAACGGTGCATTCAAACGAATTGCCATCAGAAAAATAGGCTTATTCGTATTTTTGGATGTACCTGATTTAGGATTAGTTGTACAGTGGGATGAAGGTACTCGTGTTTATGTTAAATTAGAACCCAGATGGAAGGGTCACACAAAAGGTCTTTGTGGTGATTATAATGACAATAGCGAGGATGATTTTAAATCACCATCAGGTGGTATATCTGAAGCATCAGCACGACTATTTGCTGATTCATGGAAAAAAAATAGTTATTGTCCTGATTCGAAAGATATTATTGACACCTGTGCTATTCATCCAGAACGTAAAATATGGGCAACAGAAAAATGTGGTATATTAAAGTCACAATTATTCGAATCGTGTCATGCAGAGGTTGACATAATGCCATTTGTTCAACGTTGTATTTTTGATACTTGCGGTTGTGATGGTGGTGGCGATTGTGAATGTTTATGTACATCATTGGCAGCATATGCACATGAATGTAACATCAATGGAATTCCAATACGTTGGAGATCACAAAAATTGTGTCCGATGCAGTGTGATGAAAGTTGTAGCACTTATACACCGTGTATGTCAACATGTCCGCAAGAAACTTGTGATAATATGGCTATTCTTCATGATGGTACACATTTGTGCAATCAAGACGCGTGCATTGAAGGATGTATTGCTAAATCATGTCCCGCTGGTGAAGTTTACAGTAACAGTAGCTTCAAAGATTGTGTACCACGTTCAACATGTAAACCTACATGTATGGAAATTGATGGTATTATTTATTATGAAGGTGATAAAATTAGCAGTGATGCATGTCAAACTTGTTACTGTAGCCGTTCGAAAATAATATGCAATGGAGCACCATGTGCTAATACAACAGAGGCAGTAACAGAACCAACAACAGTGCCAATGGAGCAATCGGAAAAATGTATTGATGGTTGGAGCACGTGGTTCAATCGTAAATCACCAAAAGCGAATGCTTATCCTCTCGGAAAAACTATATTTGTAGATGAAGAACCATTGCCGACAATGTTAGAGATGTTAGCAGTCTCGAATTCATCGCGTTGTGCAAAGAATCAAATGATTGACATCAATTGTCGGACTGTAAATGGCCACAAGTCACCAAAAGAAACAGCTAGTGATGTTAATTGTAATTTAGAACGTGGATTATATTGTAATAACAATGAAATAGAAGTGAGGGCTTGTGACGACTTTGAAATTCGAGTTTTGTGTCAATGTTATCATGAATTGTCAACAGAAAGCTCAGCGCGTTCGGATATGGTAGCGGTGATTCCTACGATTGCAGAAAATTGTGATATGAATCATCCCTATCAAGCCCATGCGATTAATTGTCATGAATTCTATCAGTGTAGTCCGACAATGGATGGGACAGAATTGGTAAAGAAAACTTGTGGTACCACCATGATGTACAATCCTACATTGCAAATATGTGATTGGTCATATAATGTATTGAAAATTCGACCAGAATGTGGAACATCAACTCCAAAGACTACGACAATTGCATCTGAACGTTGTAAAATTGGTGAACATTGGGACGAATGTGCAATTAAATGTAGTCAAACTTGTCAATACTATCATTACACATTGACAAAAGAAAATGTTTGCATGTCTGATAATGATTGTATCGCTGCTTGTGTTCCTGATAATCGAAATGATTGTCCGTCAACGAAATTTTGGCGGGATCCACATACATGCGTTGAAATATTGGATTGCCCATGTAAATCACATGATGGCAAATCAATTAAACCTGGTGATGTTATTGAAGAATCAGAATGTGAACGGTGTCAATGTTTGAGTAATTATTATACGTGTGATAAGTCGTTATGTTCAACCACCAAGCTACCATTGACCACCTTAGCAACCGAAAAATTGATATTAGCTACTGAAAAAGTTGTTTCTAATTTCGTTTTCGATAATGATGATGACACAATTATTGTTGCTAGCACTGTTTCACCTGCAGTTCCATGCATCAGTGGCCAATATACAAGTTTGTTGAATGCCGGAGTTACATTCAATGCGAGCACATCAGCTGGTAGTCAATTCGCACCGGAAAAATCGCGTTTGTCATCATCGAAGGATGCTAAAACCATTTCGAGTTATTGGAAACCGCAATATATGGATACAGAACAGTGGATTGATATAAAATTGCCAAAACTCTTACCTGTTTATGGTGTTACAATTCAAGGTACACCAATTGGTGATGAATATGTAACAAGTTATCGAGTTTTATATTCACCTGATGATGATGGAACATTTTCATTTTTGATGGAAAACACAGAACCAAAATTGTTCCACGGTCCAATTGATTCATTGGTTGCTGTAAGACAATTTTTCAATCAACCAGTTGAAGCACGTGTTATTAGGATAAATCCACAAACTTGGCATCATGAAATTTCAATGAAAGTTGATTTAATTGGATGCGGCGATCATTTAACAACAGAGAATGATGATAAGTTGACTAGTACGACAATGACACCGTTAGCGACCACTACAATTCATGAAGTTTTTCATAAAAATCCTATTTGCGATGATCCAATGGGATTGGACAGTGGAATAATTGTGGAAGAACAAGTGATTGCATCGTCAACATTGGACAATCTTATTCCCAATTTGAAATTATCGTCACCTGGTATATGGCGTCCAAAGTTAGACAATCCAAATCAATATGTTGAATTTGATTTTTTGCAAAATCGCAATATCACGGGAATTGAAACAAAAGGCGCTGATAACATTTGGACGAAAGCGTATAAAGTTTTTTATGGCGAGAATAATCGTAATTGGAATCAAATGATAGACAATAGTGGTGGAGAAAAAATATTCTTGGGCAATTTTGATGATAAAACATCGAAAATTAATTATTTCGATGAACCTGTAAGTGCAAGATATGTCAAAATTCAGCCTATCAAATGGCATGAACATGTTGGACTTAAAGCAGAGGTTCATGGATGCTTTTTACCATATCGTAAGTTGAGAATCATAAATTAATTGTCTTCCCATGTAAAATGCACAGTACAAATCTTCAGTGAAGAAAGAAATTATGGCGTTCTAATAATCTGTTTCAATTTTTCAGCGGACAAGCGAATATCACCACTTGAAATTCAAGAATTTAAATCACCGTGCAATGTCTGTGATGGGATGTTCCACCATCCACAAGATCAAAAATGTCAATGTGATGATGCACTATGGTGGAATGGTGAAAAATGTGTCGAGAAATCTCAATGTCCATGTGTTGTGAATCAGATTGCATATGCAGTTGGGACAATATTTGAAACAGGAGATTGTCAGAAGTGTATGTGTGCTATGGGTGGTTCTCCGATTTGTCAATTGAAAACGTGTGAAGTGTGCTCGGATCCAAATACACGATCTGTCGTTACTGAATTATGTGGATGCGTTTGCAAACCGTGTCCATTCAATATGAAATTATGTCGTACAAGTAATGTATGTATAAATGAAACATTGTGGTGTAATGGATTCAAAGATTGTCCTGATGATGAATCGGATTGTGAAGTCAAGACAAACGCTGCTACACAAAATGCTGATGTCAAATCACATACAGTTATTGAAATCACCACAGTTGAAACAAAAAATGGTAATCAAAACTTATAATGAATATGTTTTGCTTTTGAATTTAACTGACATTTTATTCTAGAAAGCTATTTTTGCTAGACGAATAGCAACGTCTTGAACGTTTTATTCTGAACCATAACATTTCTTTATTCAAATCGATCAAGAATAATTATAAATCATTTTTTTTTTCTCTGCTATTCAGTTACCAAAATGCAATGCGAGACTCCTGTTTGTCCACCGGGTTACAAACTTGTACCGTTGAAAAAATCTCAATCGATAAAGGCCTATCACTCGTCATCCTCCACTTCAACGAAAGCGACGATCAAGGGAGGTGTTAAAGGGGGTCGTAGAGTTTATGGCAAAGGTCAATCGAGGCCTCGAGTCGCTAAACAGCCCCGAAAAAAGTAAAAAAGAACCTGTTCACGTTAAATTCCTCAATTTGGACCGCTGTGAATAATTTATTTCCTCGTTTCTATTTCCAGTGATGATGAAAATATCAAGTCAAAACCATATGAAATTGAATGTCAACAATTTTCGTGCGCACCGATGAAACCACCACCAGTCTTCAACGATGCAACAAAACCAATCGAATGCCCAAAAGTTGAATGTCCACCAAATTATCGAGTTGTATTCGAACCAATGAGTCTTTACAAACCTCTACCATGTCCAAATTACATCTGCAAACCACCACAACCGATAGAAGCCATTTGCAATGTCACCGGCAGAACATTCAATACATTCGACAATATGGAATACAAATATGACATCTGTAATCATATTTTAGCCAGGGAAATGTATCAAAATAAATGGTACATCACTCGTAAGTTTCAAAAGCATAAATTACTTATCTATAACGTTTTCTCTTTATCGTAGTAATTTTCTACAAAATTTTTGTTCAATCCAGAAGGACAATTTGAAGAATTTCATTTTAAATTTCAGTATTCTCACAATTTTGTGAATGAATTTGTATTTTTTTTTTTCCAGTTGAAAAACACTGCGACATCAGTCATCAACCTTGTTCTCAAGTATTAGCAATCACTCTGGACAATGATGTAATTGTTTTACATCCTGATATGCATGTGGAAATAAATGAGTATGAATTTACTCCGAAACAGGTGAACCGTCTCGGTGATAAACACGGAATGTTCCGAATATCACGAGTCGGTAATACAATCAATTTCGTCTCGAATAAATATGGATTCTGGGTTATATGGGATGAAAATTCAAATGTAAAAATTGGCGTTACAACACAATTGATGGATCGAGTGGATGGTTTGTGTGGTTTTTACGATGGTAATATTAACAATGATCGTCAAAAGCCCGATGGTAGTCGAGCAATTACATCTGAAGATTTTGGTAATAGTTGGGCAATGGATGGAACTCCTGAATGTGAACAGCAAACGTGTCCAAGACATATGGTTGAAAAAGCTCGTGAAATATGCAACAATATAAACGATCGTTCATTTGCAGTGTGTAATAATGTCATTGACACGACGAAATATCTATCGCGATGTTTGGAAACCACATGCATGTGCTTAAATGGAAACAACACTAAAGAAAATTGTCGTTGCCGTGCTTTAAATTCATTTGCAACTGATTGTCAAGCTGCTGATTCAAATATTGATTTGTCTACATGGAGAAATATTCTCAATTGTCCAATGAATTGTCCAGCGCCATTCATTTATAAAGATTGCTTCAGAAATAAATGTGAAATGAGTTGTGAAAATTTACAAGAAATTGAACCATGTCCAAAAATGACTGGGGTTTGTTTCTCAGGATGTTTCTGTCCAGATGGAACAATACGTAATGGTGATGATTGTATTCCTGCATCAGAATGCCGTGATTGTGTTTGTAATGGGTATGGAAATTCAGATTTTGTTAATTATGACAAAACAAATTTTACATTCACTGGCAATTGTATGTATGTTTTATCACAAGACATAAAAGAGATTAGGAATAATAACAAAGATGTGAAAAATGAAAATACGTATCAAGTGTTCATGACTAATGTTCCATGTGAAAGTGGAGTATGTACGGAATCAATGGCAGTGATTTATAAAGGACATTATTTACAAATTGATCAGAACAAAAGTACCAAAGATTTTTCATTAACTCTTGATGGTGAAGAAATGGATGAACTGCCGTATAAAAATTCATGGATTACTGTTGAACGTCAATCGAATAAAGATGTGACAATATTAATTCCATCAATACAATTACAAGTTACGTGTTATCATCACAATTTCGCATTCAATATTCGTGTACCGTCACACATATTTGCCGGAGCAATGGAAGGACTCTGTGGCAATTGTAACGCAAACGATGAGGATGATTTCAAAAAATCAAACGGTGAATTGACTGATGATGTTGATGAATTTGGATTGAGTTGGTTGGCAACAGGATTGCCACAAGCTCGATTTTTAGATACTGAAGAATGTGCAACAATTCATACAATTAAAAAGTGCCAACCACCATCGGCAACAAATGACCCTTGCGCTGTAATATTGAATTCGGAATTGTTTGGTCAGTGTCATAATTTAGTTGATCCAACGCCAATTTTGAAATCATGTTATGATACACTGTGCAAAAATGGCGATGTTTGCGGTGATATTGAGGCATATGCGAGAGATTGCCGTCAAGTTGGGTCGTGTACAAATTGGCGAAGTTATAATTTGTGTCCTTATTCATGTCCTGAAAATTTGGTGTATCAACCATGTGGACCAAGTTGTCCGGATAATTGTGACACTCTTAACATAGTTGAGAAACCAAAATGTTATCAAGATTCCATCGAGGGTTGTTTCTGCCCGGAAAATCAAGTCTATCACAATGGCACGTGTGTAGAGAAACAGAAATGTTTTATTTGCGATGAAGAAGGTCATATTGACGGCGACACTTGGCAACTTGACAAATGTACAAAATGTTCATGTACCAAAAAAATTGTTAGTTGTCAAACAATTCAATGTCCAACGGTAAATACTGTTTGTCAAGATGATTTTACACCAATAATGGTGCCGGGTTCTGAAAATGAATGTTGTTTGAAATATTTGTGTGTTCCTACTCCAACGTCGGCGCCAACTTGCGCTGAACCACAACAACCTGAATGCGGATATGGACAAATAATGAAATTAACAACTGGCACTGATGGCTGTCAAAAATTCATCTGCCAATGTTTACCACCAGAAGAATGTCCAATAATAACTGCACCTGTTGATCTAGAAGTAGACATCACTAATTTACAACTTGGATACGTGAAAATTGTTAATACAACCGGATGTTGTCCAAGAGAAGTTGATGTTTGTAAACCAGAAACATGTCCAAAGCCGCCAACTTGTACAAAGTATCATAATCTCAAAGTTAATGAAATTCCAAACAATTGTTGTCCTTCCTACGAATGTCAACCACCAAAAGACATCTGTCTTTACACTCTCGTGAATAATAACGATATTAATAAAAATGGAAATGATCTTCTCGCAATGAATATCGGTGCAAAATGGAATGACGGTCCGTGTACAAATTGCATTTGTGAACAGTCAGCTGATAAAATCACAAAAGCATCTTGTATAATGACACAATGTTCAGAACTGAACACTCATTCAGAAATTAATGAATTTTTATTGGAAGAAGAAATAATAATTGATCAATGTTGTCCATTAATTAAACGTGTGGCGTGCAAAGAAAACGGAATTGTTTACAAAGTTAATGAAACGTGGCATCCAAATATAAATGATGCCTGTGAAATAATCAAATGCGTTAATGAAACCAGTGGCATTCAAAAGAAAACAATCAAACAAGAATGTAATAATGTATGTGATAGAGGCTATGAGTACGTTGAATCTAAAAATAAAGCAATTCATTGTTGCGGCGATTGTGTAGCAATTGCATGTGCTGTCAATGGAACACTCAAAGCAATCGGAGATGTATGGGAATCAGACGATGGTTGTATTAATTATGAATGTTCATCAGACAATGGAACACTTCGTGTTACCGAATCAATTGAACGATGTGATGAATTAGATTCGAATGAAAAGGATAATTATGTTATTGAAGTAAAGAAAATACCAGGACAATGTTGTCCAAAACATATACGAACCGGTTGTCGTTCGATGGGAAATGTTTATCAACCTGGAGCAACATGGAAAAATAGCACAAACAATTGTGTCACTGAAATTTGTTCAACGCAATCAAATCAAATTGAAATACAACGTACCGTTGAGAGTTGCAATAAGACTTGTGAATATGGATGGGAATATGAAGAGCCAATTGACAATGAACAATGTTGTGGACGATGTAAACAAGCATTTTGCATTGTTGATGGAATTATGTACCGGCCAGGTCTTGTTTGGTATTCGAATGATAGTTGTACTACATATGAATGCAAATTTGGTGATGATCAATTGATGATTAGCAGTAGTTCACAATCATGTCCGGACATTTCTACATGTCCTCGTGCAGATGTTTATCGTGATGGTTGCTGTGAAAAATGCAACATGACAACATACGATTCACGTAAATCGTGTATGGCAGAAGTACTTGAACTGGACACGACAATTGGAATAATATCAGAAAAACGTGGAGCACACGGTATATGTCGTAATGTTGAATCTATAGACGGATTGACTGAATGCCATGGCACATGTGGTTCATCAACGCATTTTAATCCAATTACTTGGGTACAAGAAACTGATTGCCAATGCTGTCAACCGACTGAAATGAAATCAATTATTGTTAATCTTACATGTGAAGATAAAAAAGTATTTTTGAAACGTATTTCTGTGCCAATTGCGTGCTCTTGTAATGGATGTCGAGGTACAACGCATCCGACAAAAGGACGGAAATCACCGACTAAAGGATAAATCATCAATGAAGTAGAAATTATTTTCATTTCCATTTGAAGTTGATTTGTGTACGATAATTTATATCAAGTAATGAGAAAGTCTTTTTCACATTTACGATAATTGTGCATTTGTATCTTTTTTGCAATAATAAGTGTGATAATTCTTACGTTTTATATGATAATGAATTGCTTTCTTTTCCCTTCTTATCTGCATAAGCTAAAATCGTATCGTTATTGATAGCCATAGATTCTCATTAGTTTGTTGGTGAAATTGTGTGAAAATTTTTACTTCTTCGCATTTCCTTTGCCAACACACCTATAATAGTTACAAATTATTTAAGAATCGTCTATTGATTTTAATCATCAATGCAAAGTAGTTTATGATTATGGTCTGACCTTGTCATCGGCGCATGGTGTACCATCCATAGGAATAACAGTCGACACAAATTCGTCGTCCTTCTCACAACGTAATTTTACTTTACAAAAGCCCCGGAAAATATCTCGGAAGTCCCACACTTTTTTCTGTACAGGATTCAATACGAGTATAACAAATATCATGAAATTGTGATCATTATGATGGGAAGGAGAAACAGGATCGAAGTGTATAAATTATTTGTCACTCACCGCGGACTTATATCCATAACATTGACATTGAACGTCATCTGACAACATTCTGTATCGTCCTGGTGGGTTTAATGATCGTGGAGGATTGATGAATGCACAGCAATTAGGTGAACTGCAATACAACAAAACAAAATTATACAAAATCCGATAAATTTAATCAGAGTTGAACTTAGACTTTCAATAATGTAATAGGCTTACGTGAAGAGATAGTAGAAAGACTCTTCGGAAGTTTCGCTCCATGACAAACATTTGTCACACCACTGCCCACCAATCTTCATGAGATGCCCACAGCAATCTCCATTGTCAGTAAAATACTGTGGTTTATCGTGTTTTATGGTCATTCTACAATATGACAAGAAGATACTAATCATCATCTGTACAATATTAGCAACAAATTAAATTATGTTGCAGAAAAAAAAGCTTACAAACGAGCCATTTCATGCGCAAGAGTTGGATAGTTTTCAAAATATTCATTAGTTGTAACAGTTCCAACCAATATGAACCCTTTATCATGTGTTCGAGCTTTATATAATTCATTTGTACTGCCCACGATTCCTTTGACATAAAAAAATTATACTAATAACAGATATTCGCCTAATCATAGACAAGCTCAACGGCATTTTTAATATGAAATGCAAACTATAAATTCAATATTTGTCATATATTCACCAATTACTCGTCGGAATTTTGGATGACTATCACTACCGTTTTTCATCATGTTGTATAATGTTTCTCTGATAAAACCATGCAACAATAAATAAAAATATTAAAATAAACAGTTTTTTTTTGTATAGAGAAGATCCTGGTCCATACAGGGAAATAATCTCATATTTTACTGTTTTATTTCCATTTAAAAGAAATGGAAAGCATATTAGTAGAATCTGGACCAGACTCTCCCCGTGTAAAACAATTACAAAAATACACCTCGTAAGAAAAATGGCTATATCATAAGACTCAAGCGGAATTGTATTCATTCGAGCAGCCAAAAAGCGTCTGAAAACATCAGTGACACAAACTCCATCCAGTCTATATTTTATTTCACCGGATTCCATAGTTTCAGGGTAATAACAATTTTTCAAAAACTGAAATGATTCTGGCGCCTGTGAATGTTGAAAAATATTTTAAAATACCCCATTCGCATATTTCTTTTATATATTTACTAAAGTAAGGAATACTCACTGTCCCTATAATAACTCCAGCAATATTTATTTGAATATTTACAAGTTCCAATTTGGAATATAACGTGTCGACACCGTTGAGTACAGTCAATATATGAGATATCATTCTAGCATACCAATCAGATCTTGGCACACTGTGGAATAAGTAAACGACTATTACATCAATAAAGATCCCAATAAATATTATATTTAATTTTATATTTACTCTTTGACCAGCTCTTGTGCTAAATCCCACGAAACTATCACCAAGATTTCTGGATAACCATTATATAAACGAGCGTCATATGTATAGTCATCAACTCTTGATAAGCAACACCTGAATCAGGATCTATATCGAGCAATTATTATTCAATAAGTTTGTTGTAAAATTTTTACAGTTGGATTGATTGGATCCATAAGATATTGAACTTACCACTTTCTGTTACATTACGATCATATTTGTGTGTCTTATAATCTGGTCGACGATATACTCCAGATTCATTCAATTTGAGAACTGTTCCTCTTGTAGCATGAAGAACATTGAGGGGAAGTTTATCGATTATGAATTCATGATCAATCATACCAGCCTGAATGAAAAGATAATTTGTACCATTCAATTTCTGTTCTAATTATTAATTATTCTATTTAGAAATGTTTGATGTTAAAAGTTATTACGAATTCTTGATTTTTATGAAAATAAACTGCTGATGAAGATGTTTCGGATTGTTGATAGAATGTGAATCCTCCCAGTTTTTTCATTACCTGATTGGAAAACAATTGTGTTATTTATTGGTGTATAAATTTTGTGATTTTATAATTTACTAAGCAATTTTATTAGCATATACTTCATAATCGCGATCCAGTTCATTGCCATTAATGTCTAAGGAATTTGCATCTATTAAACCGTTCAAGATCCACACAGGTAAATGCTTATTGGCTAATACTCGTTGTGTTGGTTTTAAAAGTACGTCCGCAACGAAATAGCCATTTTCAATTACTGCCAATTTTAAATGAGGTAATGGTTCTGCTGAAGGATTTGTCGTTTGGCCAACTGTGAAAATATATTTGTCCAAAAATAAATCAGGCAATTTACAAATAAAAATCTCCAAAGACGAATTTCTGTTTATCATAAAATTCTAATTGTTCATTCTGGAAAATGAACATGTAAATACCCAAATTTTTCTTCCTAGTTCATATTGTATTAAGCTGGAAAATCAATTTCAAAGAATTTATGATTAGTTGGATAGAGAACAGTCTGTCTAATGCAACAATGAGAGAGAATATTTTTTTGGGCCTCACGATCGTAATAGCATTGAGTAAACGTTTGAAATTATTTGATATAGGTGTTACGTCTTGACGGGAATTCCAATTGATGATTGTGACTTCTTTTATTGGTTATTGATTATTTGTATGATCCCTTTTTGTTTTAGGGAATAGGATTGA